>JACDOX010000046.1:1148381-1190655 GCA_014549065.1 Cardinalis cardinalis | reverse complement strand
TTCCTTCCTTCCTTCCTTCCTTCCTTCCTTCCTTCCTTCCTTCCTTCCTTCCTTCCTTCCCTCCCTCCCTCCCTCCCTCCCTCCCACTAATTCTGTTTGCTCTTTTTGCCAGAACTTTTCTCTGATTACAGCCCTTTGAGGTTTTCATCAGCATGTACTCTTGGCAGAACTTTTGTTTGGACAGATAGAGAAGTCTTACTTACATGAAAGGAACAGGCTTTTCATGCTGGATTTCAGTAGAACTGGACCTCCGTTCTTGATCTGATGATGTTTGTAAGCAATAAAAATAAATTATACCGACCTTGCTATTGGTCAGTGGGTGAGGTCAGTGGGAACCTGTACTTCTCACCAGACTATGGTGACTAATATTTAAGAGAAGCAATTTAGCTCAAAGCATCCCAGTTCTATTTTGAGTCAACTRCACTTTGGAGAGCCTCCAAAGTTGTCCCAGTCCAGCTAAGTTAGCCAAGAACAGGAGTTATCTCCTTCTGGACCTGTCCTGGTCTTGTTAAAGTTTTACATTTTTCCTTAAAAGGCCTGTAATTTTTTTTTTTTACTCTTACACTGTTGTCCTCCTCTGTGCTCTTTTTTCACCTCCTCACCAGTAAATAAACTTCTCTGTCAGTACCACAGTTACTTACAGATTTTCAAAAGCAGATCTCTTTGTTCAGCCTCCAAAGGTCTTTAAGAAGTGGCTGCTCATTTTTATACCAACCCCACTGAAAGCATGAGGGCAAACCCTCTGGGAACATGAGCAGAGCTCATTATATTCACTGGAACCATGGCCCCAAGTCACCCAGAAGTCTGCTGTACACAGCTGTCAAAGACAGRAATTCACAAATAAAAAAMCAATCTGGTAAGAAAATTATTTGGYAGAAAAATAAAAGTCTTTAAGGATGTGTCATCACACATCTTGATGACGCTTTTATATACATTGTTTGAATTCAAAGGTGTCAGGAAGGGAAAGTCCTGCAACATTAGAATATGAAATTAAGTAAAGGATCCTGTTATTTCTCCAACATGTAGCCTTTTATTTTTCATTATAAACACTGCCTGGTCTGTGATTATGCTGACCCTTTGTTTCCTCTGGGTGTGCACTTATGCCCTTATTATACAAGGCACCCAATTTACCTAAAGTGGATATTAATTCAATAAATTAATAATATATTTGCAACCTAAAACACAATTGAAATGCAGTTCAAGTATACAACTTTCTTGGCTGGTAAAACTGTTTTCAGTGCTGTATTTTTATGTTACAGGAGTGACTGAAAAATTATAAGGGACTGACTGGAACATTCCTGACATTTTTTATTGATCGGGGACTTGGTTCTGCTGAAAAAAAGGTGAAGAAAGACATCAGAAATTTCAGAATGATCGTTGCAAGAATTTTTTTATTGGTTTAGAACTGAACTCAAAGATCATTTCTATCAGTCAGGAAACTCCTATTACCTTCAGATATATTGCTGAGAATGTCAAATAAAACWTTACTGTGAATGTGTAGTACACTTACAGAGCATAAGCAATAATGCTTCTTAGCACTGTTGATGCTAGAAGCTAAAAGGAATTGAATAGAGATGCTGAGCTTGGGAATCAAATGGCTTAGAAAACATATCTTGACATGTGCTACAGACTGGAGTTATGCACAGATGTAGCCTTCTATTTTGGCATGCTAGCATTTAGGTAACTTAAGGCAATATTTAACAAATAACAATGGATATGCCATTGTATTCCAGTGAATTTTGCTTGTGTCAAGTTTTTTCCAAAAGCCTGTGTAATGAGCTAAGAAGCTAARGTTACTAGCGAATTTTCCAACTCCTGTTAATTAAACAGGTGGGATGAATTTGAAATCTTGTCTATAGAATAAATAGGATGAGATTTCCTCATGTCACATTTGCCATAACAAGAGGAAATCTGATGTTTTTATAAAGAAATAGKTTTTTTCAATAAATCCCAATAATCTGGAATACGTTAGTGACGTAGTGTTCTGGTGATTTCAGTGGTTCCTGAGATTTGGGAAAGTCACACCAGTAGTACCATGCATAAACAGAATACAAGCAAATTCTGGGTTCTCAAATACACAGAGGATTTTCTCTGATTTCAAAGAAGTTGTGGAGCATCAAAAAGGCAGAAATTTTTACCCACTACTATAAATTCTAACAGATATTTTGACAGTTATCCCCCTAAACCCATTCATAWTATCAGATGCCTAATAATGGATACTATAATTACATTTTATGCTAAAGGATTAGTGGGCCATAAAGTTTGCTGATAATGTGATTCATGATCATAGGATAGATGAAAGGTGACAGATATGCTAAAATTTGCTAAAATGTTATGCTAGAATTATTTAGTCATGTAAAGGATGATATTCAGTTGTTTATCAGATGTTGTTTTTCAAAGTTTTATTTTTTCAGCTGAAGTATGATATTCTCAAATATGAGATAATATTTCTAAAGAAAAACTTGTAACATATTTTCTAGATGGAAAGAAGATGAGAAGGTGAAAAAGCCCTTTTATTCAACCTTCATTTGAACAACACTCACATTGCAATGAAAACTGCTGAAAAATTGAAATTGTCAGAGACAGTTCTGGAATGTAGATATGCCTTTCATTGGTCTGCTGAGTAATCAGATTTAAGATTATGGTGCTTTAATAACATACATTACACACAGATAGTAAATTATATTAAATGGATAAAAGAAAAAATCTTCCATTTTTATGGCACTCTACGCCTGTGAATATATTAAATAAGTGAATATTGATTAGATGATGTCTCAGGATTCCATTAGCTATGAAGATGCAAGCACAAAAAGGTGGATGGAAGTTAGTACTTATTTGAGGACTGGAAATAAGATCTGTGAAGGATTATATGAATGAACTCTCAGTTCCAGAAGATGCATGATACAGAAATACATAGAGATTTCTGCCATGATGAGGAATATGTAGCATGTAAAGTTGTGCATTAATTCATTATTTAAGAAATTGCAACACATGACATTTTTTTCTCAGACTTAAATGGGAAAAATCCCATATTTCTTGATAAAGCACTTGTAAATTAGGATGTTTTGAGGTAAACTTTGCCTCTCTTGGCTAAACCTTCCACATTTTGCATTCTACAAGAGTTTGGGGTGAAGAGTCTCACCATGCTCTGGCTTTCATTGTAGAAAGCTCCATGCGTTGGCGAGGAGAAAAGTGAGAGTGGTAGGGATGCTGCAGGTGATTCAGAGACTGATACACTCAGCATGGGAGCCGTGCAGGGCACACCAGAAGATACATCATCAAAGGCTTAAGAGAACTCTGTTCGATGGTCTCTGACTGGCTTTTGAAGGAAAAAGCTGTGACAGCTGTTTGCAGTATGGGTACAGTGTTTCTGGGAGGGTAAATTACTGCACAGAATCTCCGTACACAGAGTTGTGCACAAAGCTCATCACAGTGACTTCTGAGTCACTCAGAAAAAAACAAAATGCAAAGACATGGCCCCTTATGCCCCCAGTAAAAAGGCTGGAGCAATTCCCGAGGCAGTTTGGGCATCCAGGGTTTAGGTAACTCCTGAGTTGGAGACCTTGCCCTTGGCTATGTGGACTTCCTTGCAGTTAAAACAGCCAAATAGTATGGCCATGCCTAGAGCCTGGCAATTCATGTCGAAAAACAGACCCTGGTGCAATGTTGCTAGGAAAAAAATTAAAAATTTTGGATTTCAGGGGCATTTGGTGACTTCTGAACCTTCTTATTTCCTAAGACAAGCACTTAGAGAGCCCAGTATAAACACAGATGGATGCTGTAGGCTGTTAGCTGTGTTTGGTTTAAAAGCTTGTTGATCCTTCCTTGTGTAGATATAAAACACTTTTCTTCTGGTATTACCCATAATTGAATGATCTCCCTACCCTTTTTCATAGTCTTTTCTAAAACCTTCTTGAAGTTATTTGCTTTCCAAGGTCCAACTCTCAGTTCCATGCTACTGATTGCTTTCTTGTTCCAAGCTTTTRGACCTTGAGCTTGGTTTTCTTAAAATGTATTTTTAATGGTTCACCTTATAATTGTCTTCCATGACTTCCCTATGCTTGATACTGTTTCAACATGTAAAATAGTTGGCTATTTTCTAATACTCACATCTGAGAGGTTCCTTTTGAAATACTGTTATTAGTTTGCAATTTTTTATTGATCACTGCTTTCTGAAATCTGTCAGTTTCCAACTGTTGTTGATCAGGATTTTGCAGAGCTCATGGTACTCTTACTCCCATGGAAGCAAGGTGCCTATTTTTGCTTTCAYGCCATTCCTCRCAATATTTTTTGAGGTTGTTTGTAATTTTTAAGCACATATGCTGAAAGATAAATATCCTAAGATAAATATGTTTCATAAAAGTAGATATGTGTAGGAAAATATTACTAGAGTTCAAATATCACTCTTAATAATTTCTTAATCCATTGGGTAGTTTCTCTAGTTACAGATGACAGAATGTTTGTCATTTTGAAATACCCTGCAGCAAGAAATAATAGCCCTGTGTTGATATATGCAGAGTAAACAGAAAATCTAAGTGTAATATTGTTGAACAGTCAATTAACCAAGAGAGACACAATTCCCTAGAAAGCCAGGTTTTGTTAGCTCTCAGAACTACTTGTTTAATCAGATTGTCATGTGATTCTAAGGCAAATACCTTACAAATGTCTGCCACACATCCTTTATCAAACAAATTTGTAGTACAAAAAAATGAGATTAGTTTGACAAAGCTGTTTTAACATCCTAAAATTATTTTCCTATCTCTTGCTATAGATTCAATCTTTCMCTAGTTTTTGTGTTATTGGGCCCAGGCTGACTCCCTGCTAGAAGCCTTATCAGCCAATGCACTATCCTTTTTTGAACATTGACTTAACATTAGCACTCTTTGGTCTTCCCAAATTTCCTTAGTAATTTGATATTTATTAAAAATTAACCTAACCCATTTGTTCTGTAATGTCTCCACCTCAGAGGCACTCAGTTAGACATTCTTCTTTACTAGGGATGGGCTGGGAAGTGCTTCTTTGACTTCTTAAGAAATTAGATATTTATTGAGTTCTTCTGCCTTTTCTACAACATTATTTAAACATCTCCTTGATTATATGTCTTATTAATGAGACCAGTGTCAAAGTGCTTCCTGAATTATTCATGGTAGTTTGTGGCAATGAAACCGTGGAATATAGCAGAAGATGAATGATTTTGTGGTTATGGTATCCTCATACCATTAAGAGATTTAAGTTTTATTCCTACAGGCTTCCAATGTGACATTATCAAAATAAAACCCTTTTGTGTCATATGACCACCTCCTTCTGGAGCTGCTAGTGAAGAATTTAAAACATTGCATGTTTTCCTTGKCCTGCTCCCTCTGCCTCCTTCATGGAAGTCTTAATTCAGTAAGACTTTCTATTCTCAGTTCTCAACCTCCCTCCTTCCTAAAGGTAATCATAATCCAATGCTCTCTCATATCAAAAGACAATAAAAGATAGTCTCAGACATGTCCCAAGATTTCATTCACCTTTGACCTTACTTTTCTCCTTGCTTCTCTTCATGTCCTAGTTAATCAAACACGTGGTGTACAGCCCTCAAACTGAATTACCATTTATCAGCTTTCATGTATGCAGGCCTGACCTCCCTGTACTGTGGCCTTGCTGCCCTTTCCTGCACTGAAACTTTTCTTACATGGTCTTCTGTGATCTCTTCGCGTGCTGTGGACATTTCCTACATCACCACACTCTACTTTCCTTGGATACTATGGCCATCTCTTACCTTGGAAACACCCTTTTATTYGTTTTTCAACTTCTTAATTTCAGGTTTTATCTGTAGCTTCTCTTGCTAAATATTTTTCTTTTTGCAAATAATTTATTAGTTAAGCAAATCAGGAACTTTTAAGAGTTTAACCACATCAGTTGCTATTTTATTCTGTTTTCCTGATAATCCGAATTGTACTCCATATACCTGATAAYGTTTATATCTTCCTAGCATTGCAAATAATCTTGATGATCATTAAAATTTCTATTACCAGCTTCATGCAAAAAATAAAAAAGTTCACTGATAATCTAGCAGGTCAGATTAGATGATAATTGGAGCTAGTGAGGATATCTCTGTGAGCAAGACTGGCTCCATCGATAGCAGTGCTCAAGTTTTGTCTCTGGACGAGTGGCTTGGATGACAGCAAAATGGGGTATATCTGTGTTCAKGTTCACAAAGATGCCCTTCCTCTCCTCCTCTTTCTGGACATGATTACACCTAGGTGCATCCACAATCAGCTATTTTATTCAGGTTTTACTACTAGAGATCATCAGCAAGTTTTTACTCTTCATGGCCAGCAYGTACCTGGCCGCGGTGGAAACAGGTCACCACTGCTAATTTTGAGACTTCCTGAATTTACATTCTGTTCCYTTTTTGTTCTGTTCCTATTTTGTTCTAATCCAATTCCTTGATTTCAGGAGCGTTTCAGAGAGAAAACTGTATTCACCATTTGGATCACAAACTAGACACAGCTTACCCCTGCTATGACAGTTTAAAGATAACTTACTGGCACGTGAAGAATTTATCCAGGAAAGTGCACCAGAATTGCAGTTGAGCACTGTCTGTAGTTCAAGCCTGTGGAATACAAATGCTCTAGTGTGGGCATAGAATTCACAGTTTGGGTTTTTGCAATGTGCCCTACTCAGCACTCACAGCACATAGGCTTTTTCTCCCCCCCTCCACTTGTCAGAAGTGTAATTTAACACAGACAAGGAGATGATCTCAAGGAGGAATCCCAGGTTCTGAGTAGAGCTATCGTGGATCAGCTGCAATCAATGAGACTCAGACATAATAAAAAAGCTGATATAATAGCTCTAAATAAATGGAAGACTTACATAGGGACAGATCTGGGAATGACACTAGGACCAGGCAGAGGAACACATAGACTTGAAATACATCCACAATTCATTAACATCATCTATCCTATTTATGACTACCTTTAAGCCCATACAATTCAAATACAAATGTATTTGGGAAACATTTTCTGGGCTTTGTCCAATACATTTACTGCTACAAGAAACAGAATACTTCTGGAGTGTGCTTAGTTTGAGTTAAGAGCAGAGAATATAAAGTGATTTTTCAAAATTAATTTTCTGTCTCCTACTTCCAGCTACATCCTTCTGATCTCATATGTTCAAAATGATAGGCAGAGAGAGAAAAAAACCCTCAACATTCAATCCTGCCTGTTTCCTAAGCAGACTTTTGCARTCTTTACCATGATTACAGAATTATTTTCATAGCCTGGGTAGAATTTTTTATGTAATTGATTTCAGAGAGTGGATACATCAGTCATTGCTGGGGTTTATGTCTTTCCTGTAAAAGCACTGACCAGGTTTTAAGAGCATGTCAGCTAAGATAATGTGCGACRGTGATAAGTGCCAAATTGTTCAGGCAGTAGCTATAGCCAGTCTTCCTCATTTTGACTGCTCCCTGGGAGGGGGTTCCAGAGGTCTGGCATTTCTTGCTTGGCTAATATTAGGCTTAAAATGTTCTGATTTAAATATTCTGGGAATAGTCAAGATCTGAAAGAAAAAATGAGGCATAAGTCATTATGCATCCACTATGGAAAACCTGTGCCAGCAGAAAAACTGAGAAGTCTGGAGAAAGGTGGAGTGTGGAAGGACATTCTGCCACTATCAATTCCCCCATTATTCATTTAGGATTAGTCTCCTTTTTTCTGATCATAGAAGATAATTCCTGGAATAATGCCTCAGTTATCAGCTCTGGAGACTCTATTGAGCTCAGTGCAAGCAGATTAATTTGAATATCTTAAGTAGTCCTTTCCTTCACAAAAGTTTTTCCACAGATCTGAAAGAGAGTCTAACATCCATTACTGGCACATGAATATTCTTCAGATGCTTCTATCTCCTTACTTCTAGGTCTCATCCACTCTTGATTATATGTTCCTCTCTGCAGTAATGATTTTGAAGCTTACATTAAATAAACAAATAAGATAAAGAGTATGAGAATGTAAACACTAAATTTCAAAACATAAAAATTATGAAGACTTCACATGGGATGCCTCATACAACTCTCAGATAAAGATGTTGAATGAAATTGATTATGACAGTCCCTTCTACATCTAAAGATCAAGACAAAAGGCAAGGCTGAAACCTGCAATTCAGAAAATATACTTTATTCTTCAAATAATAAGAGCAGCCCTCCCTACCCATCCTGTATAATAACAGCTCTTTCCCCGTGCTTTCATAGCATTCATGCAGTACAGGTATATTTACAAACTCACCAACACATTATAAAACAGAACATACGCAATACCTCTTTTTTTATTCCTTTTTAAAATTAATGTATTAGGACTCCCATTCCACTTAACCAATGATATATTGCATACTTTTCTGAGTTTCTCTCCCCATTTTCAAGCGGTTGGAATATTGGTTTTGAAGGAGTATGTGATCTCCTCTGTGCTAGCTCTGAACCTGTCTCAGTATTGAATGCCACAGTTTTCTCTGTGTGTGACTGGTTGAAAAACCCTGTGATTCTCCCAGATACTTTCTTATAAAAGTGCTTAAATTTACCCCTGCAGTTCTATTGCAGAGTTCTGCAGTCTGGATGATATCTGTCACAGTGGTATCCAAATGCTCGTTTAGTTAATGTCTGCTATGTAAATGCTTACTTCATTTAACCCACTAAATGTGCTTGCCACTGCCTTGTATTTAACCTAAAGTTCTTGTTCTAAGGCATATAAAGCCAAAGTCAGTCCTCCAAAATAGCTGTTGACACTAATAACTCACTGATAACAACAATGTCAAGATGAAAATTAGTTCCTATTTGTCCCACCCTATAGATGCCAGGCTTCCTCAATATCCTGGCATTGCATGTTTTGCCTTTGCTTCCCACTCAGGTATCAATGAAGACCACATACCTTGCAGACACAAGGTGAAATATCTTTTGCCTCTGACATTTTTGGCTGCTCTTTCCTCAGGGAAAATCCTAGCCATATCCATGACAAGCAAAAAGTTTAATTTTACTAACTTTAAGTTACATATCTTATCCCATACAGCATGATCCCCCCATGATAAGATCTCATTGCAAACTTTAAGCAGTTCACTGGCCAGTTCCAAACTGATTATACACTTACCTGTGCTCTTGTGGTTTATCCTGCTCCAGCAGTGCACAGACATCAACTTGTGCACCAGAGTAAACACTATTTGTTTGGACCTGGGACAAGGTTTCACGAATAGTTTCAGGGCAGTCTGATTCTTCAAATGAGGTATCTTCTTCCCCTGCTGATATCCAAAATGGGATGGTCCTAGTCTCTAACTTACAGCTGGGACAATTCTGTGAATCACAAAGCTATAGCCAGTCTAACCTCTTAGGAAGTACACCTTCTCGTATGCCATGTGAAATGAAGAGTTTCTCCTCTCAAGAACACACTCATTCACAATCTCCATCATCCTTTAGGCAGTGCTTTCTATATTGCAAAATCCTTAGGAAACAGCACAGCACAACCTGATCCCAAGACATAGCCTAGCTGCCAATTTTGAAGCACCATGTGCAATAACAGAGCATGGTATAATAACTTTTCCTGAAATTTATTTTTAAAAATGTTCTTTGCTTTCCACAGTTCTCCCTCTTGTAAAGAAAAACATCCCCAAAACAACAAAAGCAGACTCAGAAGCGATCACAATGTCAGCAAGAGTGAAAAGCCCAGATTAGTTATTGCTATTGTCAGGAGCAAGCTATTGTTAAGCAACAGCCACGACTGCACTTTCCAAGCCTCTTGACTAATTCTTGAAATTGTGTCCCAAACGAGTGTAACAGAGAGCAAGCCTGACTGCAGAGTGGGCAAACAAGCAGTTGTGGGAGCAGAATTCAGAGCTCAGCACAGCCCCTGAAATCAATGTGGTTGCACCAGAGTAGCTGAGAGCAGAATGTACTATATGCTACACATTGGAAGTCCTGTCATGAATTAGGCAAAGAAAAAATACATGGCACACACACAAAATGTAACATAATTAGCTGGAAGTAGCCGGAACTAGCCATTTTTTGTGAGGAAGTCTTCTGTGTTCTGCAAAAAATAAAGGTTAATTTTAGAATATTGAGACTGTTGTACAAGGCATCTTTGGAATGGTTTGTTAAAACCTATTTTAACTTTATTGTAATTGGTTTGTTTTTGTTATAGCAGAAGCCAGAAGCTGCAACAATGGCTGAGCAAAAGTTAGAATTTCCATCTTCTTCRGGACAAGAAGGGAAAATATCAACATGCACCTTGGAACAAAGTGTTCTCAAACACATGGATTCAGAAACAAATCAACATTTGATCTTTTCCTAGCTGAGCACAAAATCTGCAGGTTTCTGCARTGTTACTCTGCCTGGTGGGGTTTGGAGGTTGAATTGCCTGTAGYGTGATTCTGTCCTGGGTGGATGCGGGCTCATCGCAGCGGTGGGGCTGGCAGTGAGAGGACAGCCAGTGCTGTATCCATGTGGAGAGAGTCCAGCCTGGGAGTTCAACACCACAGGGACAGATGAGGCTAAAACTACAAACCCAATTGTAAAATACAGTGTTGTTACGAAACCAAGTTTCTACTGAAACGAGTTAAAACACAATATCTTGGCTCAAAGAAGAACCTCAGAGCCATTTGGGAGTTGTGGGAGAATGTTTTACTTTTTTGTGGATGTTTTACTTTATTATCCAATGGTGCCCTCATGGTATTAGAGGCTGCACAAAGCTAATTAGACAAGAAAGCATATTTTTAGGTGAATTAGGTATTCCTGTCTCCATTTCATGAACCCAGCACYGATGCACCAGTAGGAAATATTTCTCCGTCTCTCACAGTTCTCTGTCTACACTAATAAACTGAACAGGCTCAGGCTAGGCTACCACAGCTAGTTTTTGCCATATCTTCTAACACTGTGTCTGGACATGGCTTGGGAGACTCATCCCAGTAAGGAGTATGGATGAGATCTCCCTGTTTTGGATGAGAAAAACCCCTTGGGGGTCCATAAGCAGGCAGATCTCACCACACCTCATCCTCTGTGTCCTGGCTGTGACCTACTCCATGCACTTGCATGGTAAGACAAATACGTGCCCATGTGGTAGGGAGGATGGGCAGAAGGTCTGAGTGGTAGGAATCCTTGTTTTTTGCAAMATCAGTTTCGGTCCAAACCTGTTCATAGTTCTCTTCATCAGACAAATCCTGGCTGCTTGTGCAGGGACATGAGAAGGGGAGGAGCGGGTGCTGAGCAGCGCCAGGAGGCAGGGAAAGAGTGGGACTGCAGTATTGGCTTAAAACTTTTGGGAATAGTAATTGGCACACCTAACTTTAGGTATTTAACCAAGTTTTTTGACCTGTCACTGCTGGGGCTGCACACTGCCTTTCATGAGCAAAAGGARATACCTCATGTGAGCACAGGGAACACTGGAGAGCCACAACTGTCTCAATTTGGGGACTTTGCTAAGTGCCCATGGTCAGGCTGGAGGAACAATTTCCAGGTGGCTTGTGGCAAGAACACACAAAAGGCCTGTGCGAGAGCAGGAAGGTGGCCCAAAATGCCTGATGCCAGCACAAATCATTTAACTATAAGAACATATTTCTCTTCTGATAGAGGTTTTCTTTATTAATGCAGTCATTTCTATGAACATTTTATAATTGGACCAGGTACCTGGAAATGAATATGAAGTATTGAAGCCACAGAGCAGATCATGCATGTACTTAAGAATTGAAAGTAGAAGTTCTAGCTGAGAAATGCTTTACTGAATGTTAAACATTTCTCCAGTGAAAATTAAAGGGTTGCTTAGGACTGCCTACTTTTGCTATCAAAAGGTACATCAGATGTTGAAGTGCAATTAAAATCCAGTGGGGCCAATTTTGCAACTAATAAAAATTTGTATAACTCGAGTTCATTGGAGCAATTTTGATGTTCAGCACCTGAGGATCTGCTTCTTAGTTATAATTATTTTTTCAAGTGTTCCTTTGCTGTGGCAGAAAGGGAGGAGAGGCAGAAAGAAGTCAGTATGAAAGAGGAAAGATGTATGTCTCTATTACCTTACAAAAGCAAAGGCAGGAAAAATGGAAGCTTTAATCCAGACTAATACTAACAGATGTAAGAATATGTGTTTTCTGTTTTGTTTTGCTTCGGTGTTATTTTGGTTTGTGCTTTATGTAAAAAGGATGAAAATACCCCTCAGAACTTAGTCTTGAACAGTCTGCTAAATAGGCACTTTTATCTGTGCAGAAATAGATATTTGAGAGATAGGCTTATGGAGAAAATCACAAAAGGCTTATTTCTCACTAAATGAAAGGATGGCTCTTTCTTCAGTTGTCATTATTGCATTTTRGTGCCTTCCATTTAAAGAGTAAATATAGCTCTCAGTAAATTGACCTGCCCTTTAACATGAGGGTCCTCCTTGGGGTCACAGAAACGCAGTGAACTGTGCAAGAGCATGAACCAGAGGGACAGGGAGGGTATATAAAGTATTTATTATGTGTGGYCCTTGATTTGTATTCATTCATCTATAATAAATTTCTATAGAGGGAATACAGTCTTAAAATCCAGACTTTAGTCATCAAGCACTTGTGAAATGATGCTTTTGTGTTGCTTTATCAGTAGCCAAGGATAATATTTGATATGATCAAATAACAGCTGCACTGATTGTATTTTCTCTTCTTTCTAATATGGTAGTGCAAAACAGCTTTGATACACAACACACAAACTGATGAACTCTTAGAGGTGGTTTGGCACAGCTTGCACTAATTTAAGACAATGTTTCAGTAATTGTTGGCTGCATCTGCAGAGCAGAAATGTGTCCTATATAAAAAATCAAAACAGATGATTTGCAGTCACAGGGAAGTAACTCTTTTCCTAAAATTTTTCCAAGTTGGACAGTGTCAGGAAACATAGCTGCYTCCTTGCCTGGCTCTGTCCTTGTCCCAGCCAGATGGCAGCCAATCCCCCTGCAGAACTGCCAGGGCTGGGGATATTTCTTCCCACCCAAGCCCAGGAAGTGGGGAAAGAAAGGCAAGGCAGACTGGGGGAGAGCATGGGGCTGCTTTGGAGGCCACAAAACAGCTGCTTGTGCCCCTTACTACCCATAAAGAAGCAATTACTGAAAACTCTGAGTGTAATTAATCGTACATAGGAAGGTCTTCAGAGGGATTTTGGAGGCAAGTGAGGCTTGTTTCTGACTGTCATGGTTGCTGCCTCTGATCAGCTCCACACACTGGATTCAGCAAGGGTGTGTGGGGAGCCGGGGTGTAGAAAAGGAAGGAAATGGTAATTTTTTAAATGGTTCAAATCTTTAGTATGTGCATAATCATTTGATCATTCAGAGAAAACAATAAACCTTTTACTAGACCCGGAGTCCTAAAACTAATCTACAGACAGTAAACAAAGGGGAGTAAGAAAGGGAGGGGAAAAAAATAAAAAAACCCAAGTCTCTACCTGCTACTACCATCTAGTGGTAAAAAAAGAAATAAAGGACGTTTTCGCAGGAACACTGTGGGTGGGAGGAGGCTGGTGAATAGAATTAAAAAATCAGAGAATTGTTGTCTGTCAGCCACTTGCTCTCTGCTACACCCACCTCTTGCTCTGGTCATGAAAAGGAAGCACAAAGTCAGAGCCGTGAATAGAAATGATCACTCAGGGTATAAAGATAAATATGTTTATATTTATCTTGACCTCAGAATTCACATCTTTGCTTTCATCATACAGATATGATTGAAGATCTTCCACCCACAGCCATCTTTGCACTCATATATATGTGCAGTAGGCAGCAAAATAGAACCTGGGCTTTCTCAGTTAACTGCAGGAAAATACAGGGCCATGTACATAACCTGAGAGCTGCTCCTCTCCTGCTGGCTGTGTGTGTGGTGGAGTTAGTGAGGTTACTGTGATGGCCTCAGCTGTCCTCACACTCCCTGCTGCCTCCAAGGGCAGCCCTGCCACCCTGCCTGTGGCATGCTCTCCCCTCCTGGCCTGACCACCCTCTGAGCTGGCGCCTCAGGAGAGCAGAGCAGGTGCTCTGCTGGTGCTCCTAGCTGGGGGCTAGGTGCTTCCTCATGGAAAACAGCTCCACTAGCGCCTTACCTTCAGCAGCACCTTTGAAGGATCTCCTTTGAAGCTGCCAGTCTACCAGGAAAACTTCTACTTCCCAGGAAAACGAGCTTCCCAGTCTGAAATGCGGGGCTAAGAAGCCATGTGGTCTATTTAGGACAGGTACAGGGAGAGGAAATAACAGCCTTTACAGCTGCCTTGCACACCTGTTTGGCTTTGAGCTGTGCTCCCTTCAGCTCACACATGAGCCATTTCTCGAGGTGATGCACATCTCTTCACAAGCCAGTGGGAAAGCCTTTCAGTTCTTCCAAGCTGCTTCTGTCCCCATCACAGCTTGCTTTCTCTCTATCATTGCTAGCCCTAATCCATTTTAGTTTGGTTGAGAATCTCAACAGAAAATTCACTAGCAGACTTTTGTGTCTACACATGTAATGCAAAGGAATTTTAGAAGTAAGGTATACAAAACAAGATATAGCTAAAATATAGCTATTTGTTTCTAAGACAATGATTAGTGGGCAGGATTAATTATTTTTTCTACACATGGAAGACAGGAAAAAAGTTGTCATTGTCACCCAAATGACTTGGACTGAATTCAGCTGCTTCTCTCCCATATTTCAGTAGGGTTCCTGATGCATATGCATGAATCTTGGCAGCTTCCTGCAACCTTCAGTACTTATTCCATCAAGGCATCAGGTTCAGTGTCAGGTGTAATTGGAGTCATGCATGACATACCTGCAGCCACTGGCRTGTTGTGTGTCCTCAGATCGCCTCTTCCCCCTGCCTGGAGCAGGACAGCTTCCACACTGCTGCAGCTCACTGCAACAAATACATCTATAAAATGTGCCTTTTCCTCTAGAAACATCTGAGTGCAATCAAAAGTTTATGTACCTCAGTTCAGAGTACTCTGGTACTGTTTGGGCAAAAGTGATTTCAACCTTWAATTCAGTGCCTAAAATTAGAGTATTCAAGTGCTGTAAGTACAGCCTGTACCCCCTCCAAGGGGGGAGAAAACCAAACAAGAAGCAACCAACTAGAATCAGCCCTGAGAGACATATTTATTTTAAACTTATTGTATCAAACTTCAAGTTGATGCCTAAAATAGGTCAAGAAACCACTAAAGTGCTTCTCTCCAATGAATGTAGCAGAAAGTGGGAGTCAGCAACTCCAGTGCAACATGTAAAACTAAATTGGCTGAAGTTCAGCATTAGGTGGATGGGTTTTCACTTCTGTTGGGACACTGAAAAACAGGGAGAACTGGACAGGGAAGAAGTTCCCTATTGACAATTTCCCTATGAAGAAAGCAGCAGTTACCCAGAACCTGATTCTAGAAGAAAAACTTAAGGTATAAAATACTGCTCTGAAAACAGCTCCATAGGCAAGTTGGGTGTCCTTTTACACCCAGATAGGAGATCACTGGAAGGCTTGTTGATGGTTTATCATTTAGATAGGTCCTGATCCTTCTACCAGTAGCCAAATTCCCCCAAGTTAGGGGGACAAACTCTGTCCCATGTCCCAGGTGGCACTTAASCATTATTTTTTGGCAAACAAGCTGTAGCAGTGACAATGATAAATAATTCATGATCTGATTCCTTTACATCTTTCTGGCTGCATGTCCTACAATCATTTATTAGAATGATGCTGTCTCACGTTTATTCAAGTATCTATTACTGAGACATCCAAGAAAATAGAAAAATAATTATTCTTCATCAGGATGCAGTTGCATTTATAGAAACAYTTTTTATATTTATAGAAGTGTTATTTACCTAAACACTTATGTAAGTATGTATGCTAAGAGATTCTGTGGTATTTATAGTTAAAAGAAATAGAGAACTTGAAATAGAAATTACATGCATATTTGTCTGATAATCATTTGGTTCTGATAGAAGTTGCTTTTGCAAATGCATTTATATAATTAATGTATTTATACATTTATCAATCTCAAACCTTAACTTAAATATTCACTTGCTAGATGGGTACATTTTGTTTCATCCTTTGTACTGGTAATTGTATATTGTTCTTCTCATGAAACGCCTAGAAATATGTTCCTYCTTCATGAGACAGCCACAAAGACCTTTCTGATCAAAATGTGTAGTTTTGATTTTTCAACCTCCCACATAGAATTAAAACAAAAATAATGAATACTACTGAGATCCCCTAATAATTCTGATTAGATRGTTGACATCCTGATGACTCAGTTTAAAGACTTGTATACTTTATTTCCAGAAGTATTAAGCCTGCCTGTCAGTATTCAGTCCTACGATGATGACATGCTTTTTTCTCTGCTTTCCCCTAATGAGTACATTACACATTTATTTCTTCTTTGTCTGATTTCATGAGAAATAAAGTCAATAAAATTGTTTTATCTCACTGTTTTCCTCTGCCTCTTCTCTCTCCTTGTCCCTTTTTAATCAATTAAGGCAGAGGCCTCAAAGACTATGAAGTCTTAAAAAATATTTAATAATCAGGGGCTGATTAGAGAGCACTGACTTCATTGATTCTGCTTCTAAGTGAAAAGAGCAGAGGATTTGGTCGTGCCTCAGTCCTGGTTCTCAGCATGACCCCAGCATGGGCAGTYGGTGTGACTGTGGTCCTGTCTCTGGACCAGGCAGTGAGCCCCAGGGGGCAGGTGGGGAAGGGACAGATGGGCAGGAGAGGTGYTGTGCTGTGGAAATGTGGGGAACAAAGTCCTGGCAGCACTATGGGGCAATGATGGGACACTGCAGACACTGTGTGCAAAATGGTGGGAGTTGCAGTGTAGGGAGAAGCTCTTGTTCTTGAGGTGAGCAGRTGTGAGGTGTCAGTCAGCCACTTGCAAGACAAACCCATGTGAAGTAACATTTCCTTAGCTYCCCCTCTTACCTACCAATTTCCTTTCTTTTATGCTCAACTTCTGCTGTTATTTTTTCCACTGTTCCTGCTCTGGCATAGGTCACACTACCTACCCAGCCTGTAATCTTTTCTGCCAAGGATGTGCTTTTATTGTTTTCCATAACTTCCTTTCAGAAGGAAGCTCCACATATCTTAGTTTATTGTTATAATTTTTTTCATGATCATCATTATCTAATGTGCAAAGCTACTGAAAGTAAATGTATGCTTCAGCTTTGTTATTACATTCCATTTACCAAGAGTATTTTTTCCTATGCATAAATGCTTTGTGTCGGCCATAGGTTTTTTCTGTATTTATTTTAGCTTCCCATTTCTTGTTTGCTGYATAAATGTAATTTATTACCCTCTTCTCTGCAGTTTCTAGATACTCAAGAAGTATAATGTAATGTGCAAACTGCATAGGTACTTCTCACTTATTCTCTGTAATCTTAACTGCAGTACAACTTTCTGAAAGCTTCCACCAGACATGGCATGTAGAGAAAAAGGGGGTGGATAGAATTGCATTAGAAAATTTCCTTCTCTTCTTTCTCTTGCTCTTACAAAGTAGTTACCTCATGCTCTATGATAATTGTTACTATGAGGAGATAAGTGCTACTTTAGCCCCAAATTGATGAGCTTCACGTGGCAATTACTTGGTGGAATTTCATTGCCTATGGTATGCAGGTCAGATTAGATGATTCTTCTGGCATTAAAATTTATGAACCTATAAATTTCTGTTTCTCACTAGTTCTCGTAATGCCTTCTAACATTTCCAATGAGTAACAGCCCTCTCATCTATCAAATACTCAAAGCTTAGGAAAATTATCCTGCATGACCTTCAAAGCTTTTCTGTCATTTTAAGTCTGGTCTTCCAGATGTTGTGCCCCTAAAGCTCTAAGTAGTTAGGAATTATGAGTGCCTAGGGATGCTAGATGAGTGTTTGATAAACTGCTTCAGTGTGAAAAATCAGGTGGCTTGTCCTARCCATAGATAGGTTGCTTGCCTTGTAAAATCCTCTTTAACTAGTTAGCTTACAGGAGTAAGATATTTATTACTCAGAGGGAACTTTATTTTTGGGGTRTGTGTGTGTCTGTGGATACATTATKATGATAGAAACTTATACTGATGTGTTTAGGAATTTATTATGGTTGTTTTTAACCAACCCTTTCTGCAGACCCAGTTGCAAGCTCTCTCCTGCYACCCAGGGTCTCTCTGGCCTGTATTTGGACCCAAGACTCAGCTTCGATGCAGCAGAGCTGCAGAACCTCCGCACAGACAACTCTGAAAGAGATGTGAAAAGGTCTGTATGGAGATAAGAAAGACAAATTTACTGGCAGAAGTAGGATTTTTAAGATAAGATCAGAAGTAGTTKGTGTATTTAAGAGGAAAAACATCCACATGGAAAGATATGAGAAAGTAAAGGAAAGATTTTAGGACACTGATGGTGCTGGCTGGGGCTGCTGGTTGTGAGTGATCAGCTCACCAGCTAAGAGTGGTCAGTGCCATCAGGAGCAGGTGGACATGGGTAACSCTGTGGCATGGAAGATCTCCTTTGTGGAGCTGCAGAGGCCAGCCCTGCAGCCACTGCTGGGCCAGCCAAAGCACTCAGGGTGCTTTGTTAGGGGTGGGGAGCACATCTGGGCTCAGCCTTACAGCTGGGTAAATACTGCCTACCTGCTTCCCTCTGTTTGCCACATTTGCTCTGTGCTTTGTTTTTTCCATCTTTTTGCATAATGCCTAGTACTGTAGCACCAGCATGCTGGAACAAATGACCTCAGGATCAGTAATGAGTTCCTTTAACACCAAGTTCAAAACCTCCAAGTACGTTGCAAAATTTACATTTTTTTTAAAGTTAATTAGCATTTTTTAAGTCTTCATCCTAATTTTTCCTTTTGTCATGATCTTAATAATGTTCCTGTCCCTGCTTTCTGTTGCTTCTATTGTGTGTGTTGTGTCACTCAGTAATTTGAAACTGTTTGTAATGATTCATCTTTTTTCTACAGGAAGAAGGGTCCTCCTGCAGTGAAAGCTTTAAGTTACAGGCAGTTTTAACATACAGATTTGCAGCATCCTGATGCAGCATTGACTGAAATCCTCAAGAAAAAACCTCTGCATTGTCRCTGGAAAAGTGTTTGGACTACAAGGCTAGGTCCCAGCAGATGACAGACATGTTTCTAAGTGTGTGCCAAGCACAAGTTCAGGTTCAARTTGCCCTGATTAGGAGCTGAAGATTCCTCAGAAGGGAAGAAGGAGAATGTCTGCTGGTGAAAGAAGACTTTCAGAAATCAGAGGTGTGCCGTTTGCAGCCTGCCTGACAATTTTAAGTGCTCTTAAAGAYCCCTTCATTACAGGCTGGAGGAAATTAAAGCTTCAAAACACTGGGAAAGTCTGTGTGAGAGGGCTGAAGGAGGGAGCTTTGGGTGCATTTGGAGTGGCACTCAGGCACAGAACACTTGGAGAAACCAAGCTACAGCTGCCATTAGGTGTAACAATCTGAACTGGTTGCTTGGCAGGGCTGGCAACCTCTGCATCAGARCTGGCTTATCTAAAGGAATTTTCTCATRAGTGATCTGCAGAGAAATTTCWAAGGGTGGAAACACACTGAGGCAAWCAAAAAAACATAAGAGGCAGATCTTGAAATAGGCTGGTAAGTCAGAAAACACWTTTCTTCCAAATTGGTGGGAGAGGAGAKWGGAAAACACCTTTAGAGCATATTTRATACATATTAGCAAAAAATCAGCTTTATTAAATTAAAATTGTATAGTGACTGATGGAGGAGGGCTGTTATAATCATTTATAAAGACAGACCCACACAACTGTCAGCATAAAGACATGGAAGGCAACAAGAGCCAAGATTTTCTTATTGAAGGAAAATTGAAGCCAGAGAAATAAGACGTTTGTGTGGGCACATGGGCTATTAGWTTTTGATTAAATTTCATTGTTGAATCAGTAGCTCTATTGTTTGCTAATGAAGGATCATTTTTAGCAAACATTTTTATTATCATTTATGTTTAATAGTGCAGCATTTTTGATAATAGTGAGCAGTAAGGAGTCGTGAGAAGATTTAAAATCATACTATTTTAGAAGTATTGGGTTCTCTAGGTTTGTTTGAATGTTCAAGTTTTWAAAAATTTCTTCCTCTCAAGCACAAGAGCTAAGAACCTGGCTCCTCAAACTCTTATTTAATTGCTTCAGCCAAAGAGTTGAGGAACTTCAAGAAAAACACAAATTATCTATGAGTCAAATAAAAAATGGCRCAGCTGACAACAGCGATTATCTCCTTAAACCATGTACAAGGAAAGATCTCAGTGTACATTTAAAGAGCAAAATACCCAGAAGGAATTAGGCTTTAAATAAGTGAAAGAACCAAGTGGTTGAAGAAGAAAGATATTTTCCCAGTGTCTCAGCTGTAGATTACTGACAGACTCCTCCAGGGAGACTTTATCAAATAAAATGCAGATATCAGTTGTTTTGCAGTTTGGAAGAAGACAGTTTGTAGACATAAACCAAATATCTCTCTGATAAACTTTGCTTTCTGGGCAAARCTAAATCTGTTTCTGAATGTAGTAAGCACAAAAACATTTGGCATCTCCTGCAGAGTAARAATGGGATTCTTAGGTTATTGAAGCTAAGAGGAAGATGGATGCAAGATTTTTAAAATTAACTAATTTCTGTGAGTATTCTAAATAAGACTGTGTCTTACATTAGCCATAGCTTTTATCAGTGTATTCACTTATTCTTCTGACGTCTTCTTAAACAAGGCAATAAAATCCTGTATMAGAATCTCATAGTCCAAGTCACAACCCAAACAGCAAGTGAGATAGGGGAAAAAAGAGAAACTATTAAAAACATTAATTCCTKGTTTGCCTTTATTTTTAAGCAGACAGAAAGAATAAAAAGTTTTCCACCTTAATAGTTAGATCTGTACTTCAGCTATGGCACTCTTTTACTTGGAAAACAAAGGACCATTAAAAGSTTTTTAGAATCGCTTTCTTTGAACCAGTCAAATGAAAATACTGTTCCTTGTATGAGCCTGATATGGTATTTACCTGATGAGCTAAAATGTTTAATTTCATTTTATCCCTCAGGGAACTTCTGTCCCAACAGATTCCCCCCTTTATTTTTCCTTTTGACTTCATATWGATTCTTTTAACAGTTGGTAAAAATAGAGCAGATAAATCAGTGTTGCTGGAAAATAAAAAGAAAAACAAAGGTATAGGTAATTACATTTGTATACGTATAGAAACTAATCTGCAGAAGAAATAAACCTGTTACTTTAAAACCTGATCATTTTAACATATTTCTCATCTACTTTCTACAGAATTAGTGGTACATAAAAAAGCCTTTAGGAAAAGCTTTARACATATTTTCAGGTTTTTTTTCTTTACATACAATCTTGCTGCTTATTCTTACAAATCTGTGTGCACTATTATCTGTCTAACCCATGATAATGAATCCCTGCTTCCTTCCTATACCTATGCCCATGAAAGTGGGACTTTTTCCTTTGCTATCCTAACTCACTAAGGGACATCACATAACATTCTTATTCATTGCCTTTTTCTGTATGTACTTTAAAGCAGGATGAAAAAATAGCAATAATAGAATTATTGTTTGCCCCAAAGATGATCTGGKAAATTTTCTTTGTGACTTTGTGATCCGGTAACTTTTAGTTAACTCTTGACTTTATAATAATTTTTACTACTATCTTTCCTAAGTTTTTTGTTTTTTTGATTTGGATTTTACTTTTCCTTTAATAATATCCTTTTGGCAGAGAACCCCTCATGGGTCAAATCTCATTTTCAGAGGTAAATGGTGGAATATTCAATGGACTAAAATAAGTGCAATTTGAAAGCACTGCTCATTGGTCTTTACCAGAGCTTGATTTTATGTTTTCCTTGTAGACCACATTGTTGCTTCAGGGCCTCAAAACCATCTGTGCCAAGAGTTAAAACTATATTTTCCCATCTATTCTTCATTCTGCTAAAAATTACTGGTCTTTCAGTTGTAAACAAAGGGTGATTTATCTTCGTGGCTAGAAGGAATGGAATTAGCCCATCATAAATTCAGGGTAATCTGTTTTTCCATTACTAGCTTTAGTTCAACAGCTAATGAAGGAGAAGCCACTACATTAGAGCATTATTGTAAGGTGACATTTTAATGAGAACATAACTTTTGGGGAACTGAAAAAGGATATACAGCCACAAACCCCATGAAGACACTGAGGGCTGGCCTGGCTTTCTTTCATCTGAGGCAAATGAAATGCTGGAATGGTTTTACTTAAATGTGCCTCAGACTGGCTGTACTYGCTCTGCATAAAGAGCAGGGCAGCCCAATTCATTAAACAGAGAGAAAAGGATGCCTCCGTTCAGGCCAGGCATGGCTGCCACACAGCATTCCAAGTCCTGAGAAAAACACTCTCTACTTGAGGCTAGACCTCAACTATGATGTTTCTTRTGACCAATTTGCTAAAAATGATTCATTAAGAGTATTTCAGAACTATGCCATTGGCTGAAAAAAAACCCCATTCTTTTTATGCATGTATGCATGCATTGAGATTCAAATGTACATAGATACATCTTTCCTACTTAGAAGTGTGCTATGTATGTAAACATATGTCCTTAATACACTTGCTACATTTTATTTATTCTGCAGTTGGATTTCCCTTCAGTTTGTGACATTAAATACCACACTGAAATACCACACTGCTTAAATAAAATGTYTGTATTTCTTTATTTTCAGCCATTGAATTGGCAGTGTCCCTCTTCATATTGTGTGGCTTTGAAAGTCTTCTATAATTTGTACTTTTTCTTTTTACAGTTACCTTTTGCCATCAAAGCTTGCCAYATTTCTGTAATTAATCTCTATTATAAAAGGACATACACATGCCTGTGTGAATATAAAAACAGAAAACAGGGCTCAAAGACAGGAGCTTTTGCTCCTCCAGAGCAGTGTAAAACAGATTGTGGGGCAGTACCCATGGAGAAGGTGTGCCTGGGGGTAATGCTGTGAGCCTGGGGARCAGTGCTCTCTGCTCTCCTGTTTCTCCAGCCTGCAGTGGCCTTGCTCAGCAATGCCCTGCTGGAGCTGGAAAGCATCACCATGTCCGTTCTAAATCAAGGGTAGAAATATCCAAACTCAAGGGCTAAAAATCAAGTTCTAGATATTGGCCAAAACCTTTACATTCCTATATTTTCATGCATGAGGCTTCCTGGCTGGCAAAATCTGGAAATCCATCTCAGGCTGGCACTGGAACCCCATGAGATCCTTCCTCATGGCCAGTTCTGGCACAGCCAGCCTTGGTGCAGACCTGAGGGTGGAGCTGCAAGCAGAAGCCTCAAAGAGAACAGTTCTGCTTGAATGGTAGGGGGCTGGAGACCCAACTCAGTGACCCTGTATGTAATGGGGAGATTTYTGCTGAATTTAGTGAAAAACATGTCCCTTTGAAGGATGTTTTCAATTGTAGTAGTGTTTAAACAGCCATAATTAGGCCAGGACCTCTATGACAAATTGGACCTAAATCAACAAGAACATTTTAAAATATCTGAATGAAGGCTGGAACAAACAAAAAAGAGTAAMCTTCAGTGAAGAAAATTAAKTTTAGAAAGACTTGTTCTCTCAAACATCTTTTTTAAACAGCCATGCTAATCTTAAAGTTTACAATTATRAGAAAGAAGGACAAGTGCAAATGTCTTTGTAAACATTATATTCAAATGTGAGTAACTGAAGAAATGAGAACATTCTGTCCCTCAGAGGAACTGCGTGAGCTTTATAATATTTGCTCAGATTTAGATAACACAGCAAACTGAATGCTGCTCACATTGCACTCAGTGAGAAGRATTATTTTAAAAATCAAAAGGGCAATTATGAATGAAGAAAAGAGTAAAATTATACAGTGCCATTTTATTGTACTAGCAAAATAGAATCAATGAAGCAAAGTCAGAATTTAAGATATCTGAATAGCTTTTATTTAGGTTGTCTGGTTTTTTCTAARGGTGGCTGACAGACATGGAATTCCATAAATGCTCTTGAAATGCTGAGGATGAGAAAGCTTGTGCTGTTCTACAGCTGTTGGGGCAAGACAAAAATTTCCATTTGAATTTTGATCAGTAATATGGCAGTGTAACTGGAAAAATCCACGTGTAGTTTTAAAATTCCTGTTACTTTTTGAAAAGTGTTGGGACTCAGCCATGAGATCCGTTAGGTGAAATTTCACACTCTGTAAGAAGTTACAGAACAAAATAAGTTGTGACTGTAAAAGCTGTTCTTTGACATAGATGAAGAAAGGAAAATCAAGTCAGTAAAGCCAAACTGACAGAGTTGACCTTGTGGGACCCCTCCCACAAGGAGCTTTATCAAGGAGGCTACTGTCACTGTAATGAAAGGGTTTAAAAATGCAGCTAATGTTTGGAACAAAGGAAAGAAATGAGAGTGTAGTTTGTTTGAGGTACTGGTGATTTCTCTTCTCAGCTGAGGTTAAAGAAAGTAGTTGTGAGCATAAAACCTACAGCAGCCTGACTGTTTATAGTCTCTGAGTAGAATAAAGATCAGTCTCCAACAGAAGATTGTAGCTRCACTCAGGGGAGTTTAACAACCTGCTGCCCCCAAGATGGAGAGGTCCAGAAGACATCAAAACTTGGTCCAAAGATCAAATCCATTAAAAAACTTTCTCAAAACACACACATTTCTACATAGGCAAACAAGTGAAAATGTGGAAAAAATAGAATCAATATGGATGTGGAAAACCAGAATTACTAAATGACTATTCAAAGCTTAGGTTAAATTCTATTTGGCTGTTAATGAAAAGGAGTGATGTTTTGCAAAGACACGGTGATTTTCAGGTTTAAAAATTTAAGAAATAGTATATGAAGCAGCACTTCTCCTTGGTCTGTCTCATCATTCCATTTTCAAGCAAAATTTATGGAGCTTGAAGCGTCTCGATTTTCCTCTCTTCTGAACAACATAACTCAGCAGCTACCTACTATAAGGAATCATGAGAAGAGTTCTTCATGGGTTGCAGTGAAGCACTGGCTATAATAAAACTGAAGAACTTCTCAACCAAGGAGCATTCAAGAATGACCAGAAAAATGAGGCAAGGAAGAGCAAGCAGCTCCATTACTCTTTTCACTTCCATCTGCATGTCTCTCACACTAACATGGCTAGTGATAATGCTGAGTGCTTCACAGAGCAGCTGTGTTGAGGTACCCATGCAGACTAGAGGTTGCTCTGAGGTGAGGGCAAGAAGTAGCTTTGCACTGCTGCTGTTCTGCCCATGGGAGACACAGGAAGTCATGGCCCAAGGGATGACTGCCCTKGACAGAAGGGATGCTTTGAGCCTGCGTGACAGTCATTTCAACAGAGGTCGCAAATTTCAAAGTTGAAAATTCAAAGCTAAAAAAGAAATGCTGCAAGGAAGGATTCTTTGCCTTCAGCTTTGTCCCATTTCCAGCTTCTAGTACTGTATTTTTACTCCATCTCTGCAAGCTTCAGGCATCTATCTGATGTTGGGAGGGGCTGTTTTAAGACAAGCTCCTATATCTTTTTCTCAGGAAGTTTCATGTGCTGATTCAAGCACTTTGCTCTGTTCTCATTATCTAAGGGGAGAGCTAACTGATCTCAAAGTACTTTTGTTCCTCATAAAAAAGGAGAAAATGAAGACTTTAAAAGAGAAGATGCTGTTGCTGCTTGCGTCATAGCTGCCATCTTGGTCTAAAACAACTTTGCAAAACTTTCCCAAACAAAATGTAGTGTCATTTCATATCAGTACTTACATCTCCTTATGGCTTTAGGGGAGATATAAAAAACCTTGGACTATTGGCTTCATTCTCAGCCTTTCAGCTGATGCATAGMACTGTAAAACTATCTGACAAGACAAGTTATTGTGTCACTCAGTTTATGGYGAGGATATGATAACTTTATTCCTGTGTAGAATTACATTTCTTACCTGAATACAAAGATGAGAAGGTGGGAGGAAGTAATGAAGCCAAAGATATCAATAMAATCCACCTGACATAATCACGCCATGCAAGAAAGCCTTTTGAAGCAAAGATCTCTGGCAGAACCTGTATCTGTRTAAGTCGTGCAACCCAAGAGGAACGGATCTGAAAAGTCAAGGAGCTGAGGCTGTGGGCTGGGTGTTTATCTGCATTTCTAGAGGCCTTCCTTGGCCTAGCTCTAACCTTCCTGCTTGGACTGAGCACCTAAGAGTGGCTGCTGTGCTTTGGGTGCTTCCCTGAAGAGCATTTGACAGCTTAGCTCCACTGGGAGGGGCACAGCTCGCACACAGTGACTCCACTCATCCCCATGACCTCACCTGAGGTACTGCAGGTGGGGACACCTGGGAGGCTTCCAAAACTGCACACCTGCTGCAGGCCAAAATTCTGCTATAGATGCAGCCCACACAGAGATCTGAAAGTTTTGCACTTCTGTTGTTTTGAGTCACTGGGCACAGGTGAGTTTTTAATTGTGTCTGTGCTATTGGTGAAC
Organism: Cardinalis cardinalis; assembly: GCA_014549065.1. Lineage (NCBI taxonomy): Eukaryota > Metazoa > Chordata > Aves > Passeriformes > Cardinalidae > Cardinalis > Cardinalis cardinalis. Next base: position 1,164,272 of record JACDOX010000046.1, on the reverse strand, counting down.
AGYTTGCTGTTGTTTTTCCCTCCTTCTGCCCCCCCCTTTCTTCCCTTTTTCTTCCTCTTTCCTTTAAAATCTTCTAGAATGAACAAGTAAAGCAAGATAATTCAGTGAGACRAATTACTATGCTATGAACAGGGGATTATTCTTCAGGCAAGAGATATATTACTGTTTGCATATTTCCAATGGAATGAGAAGAGATTTGTTTCACTGCATCTATTGATGATTGAGTGGTTTAGTTCAGAGTATCTCTTCATGCAAAAATGATTTCCAATGAACTACGAGATGAGAGTGGCTAAGGACTAAGTGCCTGTATTTTCTACTTCATCTTCTTCATTTATTGTTTAGAAAAAAATAGGATGGGGTACAGAGCTTACAACAGCATACATGTSTTATCTTTATTGGGCCAACCTTCTGGCATATTTTTATAAAATCATAAATTAATCAAAAACAATTTTCAAATTGAAAGTGTAGGTGTTTGTTATGCTGCTGCCCATTCTGATATTTTAGGCCATCTGAATCGTATAAACATAAATAGGATAGAAGGATCCTGACTGAAATTGCCATCATAGAGGCAACAGATGGCTATGGGAACATTAAGTAAAGTCTGATTTGTTGCTGAYTACAAAATGGAAAACTGTCAACAACAGCAGATTCTGATCACCTCTCCAAGTTGGAAGACCTATTGGAGACTACTTTTAGCCTGGACAGGTTAATCTGAACAGGTKAGATGCTCCTCAGTACGAGTCTGCACAAACCCAGTGACTCTTCAAGGTGCAAGATCCAAAYCATACATATTCTAAAGATTCAGGATGTTAAAATGATGTCACCCAGTTGAGGCTGCAAAACCCTTATTTCTTTGTTTTCTAGTCCAGCTCTGGAGGCACTGACGCTGGCTGCCTTTAAGTTGCCTCTGAAGAAAGACTAATCACTAACCAGGAGACTGTTGCATGCTGCAGATGGATTGTTCCCAATGAACTTTTCTTCTGCAAAGTCTGGACTAGGATTGGAGGTGAGTGAGTGTGTGTTGCTGCACTGCAAAGGCTGAGGAGCAGTGGGGTTTGGGACTCTCCTGTTCCATCTGGGCTGTGTAGCTCTACACAAAGGTTTGTATTCTGTATGGTCTCTCAGTTAAATTAATTGAAAATCTGCCACCTTGCAAATGAAAATAATTACAAATTTATTACCACCACCACCATAAAGATATGTAATGATAAAATTAAATATATACTTGCATATAAGCATATGCCTCAGGTCATTTGTAATTGCTGAAAAAATACATCTGATTTTAAAAAATCATTGGGAATYCACCCCCAAAATGACAGCTACTCTCCCTATCATAAAAGCTATTGGCTGAATTGGCTCAATGTAACAGACTCAACAAATAGGCAGAATATATTTTAAGCATGGATTGAGCAATACTGTCAACCTTAAAGTGGTCTTTTCAGATCATGGATGAGGGAGTGTATGTAAATAAGAAGCTGAAAGTTCATAGAATTCTGATCTTGAAGTTAAGAAAGAAGTCATGGTATGATACTAAAATGCAGTTTTGACTCAAGCTTTTCTGTAACAAAATGTATGCATATGTTGTTTGAAAGTGGAGTTACTATGGTAATTTGTTATTTACCAGAGAGGAGTAATTAAACAATTTTTTTTCCTAACTGGTTTATGAACAAGTCACACCTGTTCCTGAGTGGGTTTAAATTACTCACCCTTATTTTCTATGCCAAACTTTTCATGTTCAATTGCTYTGCTGTTTCAGATTCTATACACTCCTTCCTCTGATGACTGATGCCATTTCTCATTTGCAGAARTAATTTTTTTTTCTATCTGACATCTCAAAGGATAAAAAAATATTTATTTTATTTAGAATATCTGTCTATAAATTAACAAAAACTATGCATCAATCATGTCTTCATATGTATATAAAATGTATATATCTAGGTAGATGTGCATACACATCTGTATTTCACTGAAACTTGGGTAAGCACTACTCTCTTTAAGATTGCAGTGATTTAATATTCATCATTTTTACCTCTTCATGCCAAAAGAATTCCCTGAACATATGAGAAATTTGGTCCATGAAGAGAGTGTATAAAAAGAAATTTTTTCCATAATTAATTGATTTTTAGCTTTGCACAGTTTGGTGTACACTAAGCCAGCTGCAGAAAAACACAGAGAGGTAAATGCCATACCTACTGAATTATAACAGCTGGAAAGCTTCCTCTGCCCTTTAGTTCATATGGAAATTTCAGGTGGGGTGTTGTTTTTTTTKGGGGGGTGGGGTGTGGGTTGTTAAGCTCACACAAAAATAAGTTGCAAAAATCAGCTTATTTTCTAAAACATCTGTAGGTTCTCAGAGTACACTAGTATCTGTTGACAAACCCTTGCCAGGAGGGAGGAATGAGATCAGCAAATCATGGGCATACTATGATTTGATCCTACCACATACTCAATTAGATCAAAGCTTACCAGCTCCAAATGCTCATTTTTAATTTTATAGTGATGCCTCAGGCCAAAGAAATGGGTGCCATGGCAGATATGTTCTGTGACGATAACTGAGACATTTAAGACTCAAAATACTAGTGATTTTTAGGGCTATAATGTCAGTTTTAAGGATTTTTAATTAACACTTTCTGCATGCATTAAATATGCTCCTTTCACCAACAAAGTTTTTTATTTTCCTCTTGAATTCTGTGAAAAGAATTTTGCTTCAGGTCTTTTATCACTATCAAGAAATAATAGCAAGCACCGCATTAAAAAGAAATTACCCGACAAAGTGAAAGATTTGCTTGGCTGAGAAGATGAGAGAATGCATACAGTTGTGGGGTAGCTCTTACTATTAATTATACTGCTGCATCCAAGAGGAGGAAACAAGATGTTTTTGTCAAAGCGCTGGGGAATTATAGGGTCTATGTTCAGGTTRTGGTAAAGGGATGGACAAAAATCCCCTTCCAACCTGGTCTGTGCCCCAGAGCACCCCACACACCACTGGTGGGTTACTGCGAGGCTCCTCTTCCAGGCAAGGTGTGTAGGGGAGCAGTTTTGCTGCAACCATGCTGGTTTTTGTCAATGGATTAGGGAAATGTGTGAACAAATCCACTGCTTGTTTGTGCATCAAACTGCTCTGGCACTTTCACTGCTGAAAAGTTATCAGCCTCCAGAGAAGGTACCAGCTGTTCCAAGGGAAGGCAATGTTGTCTGAAAACTGTAAGAAGGATTCACTGATTGCCAAGAAAAAAATGCCATTTCCTTCTTGCTTGTCCCCACCTCCACTTCCCCAGCCTCCCCTTCTCTTTCTTTCACAGATGCTACTTTCCTCTTTGGTCTGAATCCTCTTCTTACCTGCTTCTCTGCTTTTCAGCTCCAAAACATGGGACAGCCTGTGATGTCTCCTCATTCATGGTATTTGAACCTCTTTTTCTCTAAATCCTTTGGAGCACAGCCCTTCTCCTCCTACTCTTCTTAATCACATTACCATGGAAAATGGCTTTCTCAGCCCCTCCTTTTTTCTCTCCTCACTCCTGCTTTTCCTTCTCCCTCTACATCATTCCAGAAATGTCAGGTTTTATGTGCTCTTTATGGAACTCCAAAGGGGTCTGAAATGAGTAATCAAGTCCAAAATTTCAGGCTGCTCTTTGTGCATGTTAGATTTTGCAGTAATGACCTTCCCAAACTCTTCTTTCCTGTCCACAGACAGGGAAGCTCCCTATGTGGCCTGGGGATGATTTGAGAGACCAGCTGTTCATTAGCATGCTGCGAGAATCCAAAATCTGACGAAAAGCTTAACAGTTTGGGACAAAATATTATTGGTTAATCATGTCAATTACCTCATGTTACTTTGTGTGTGCTACTGAATTCTCCTGTAACACTGTCTGTGTCTCAGGAGCTCTACTGTGCTAGGTATTAAAGAAAAGGAGAGACCCTATTTGGGAGTCATGTTACAGTTTTGCAGGATTCCTGTGGGTTCCGTGTGAATCCCTGGCACACTTCATTGCAAGACTGAGATTCTGCAGGCCTATCATCCTATTCCTACGTGATGTGCCAGCAGAGTGACCTGTGATAGCTACCTCTGTGCAGGATCAGCTGGTGTTTATTTGTAGCTCTGGAGAATCTGTCCCTCTTTATAACAATATGGTCTTGGTGTACTAGACAGAAATGAAATAAAAACTAGATCCTTGCCTGCAGCTGGAATTTTCAATTTGAGATGGGCAAATTGGCATGGCTCCTCCTGTGCACAGGGTGCACCCAGTGACAAGAGGAGACCCAAGCAGTGTTGAAGGTTTGTTGTGTTTCATGCAATGCTGGGTGCTCCACTTAAGCCTGTAGAAGCAGTTTCTTCGTCAATATCAGTTCTCTCCAAGATTTGAAAGAAACAACCTCTTCAGTCTTCTTGCCTTTATTCTTTATTTTAAAACAGCTGTTCTCCTCAAGTGCCTTTAGCTCCTCATAAAACACTTCTGAACTTTTTACCCCCCTAGGTCGTGTGTTTTGAGTGCCTGTAAGTGGCCAATACCTCTTTCCATTTCAAATGCCCTGAACAGTGGGATTTGGGGAAGGCTTTGTCTAATGTCATCCTTCTGGAATGGCTCAGAATCAGCCTGGGTCTTTCAGGTACCTTTCCCCCTGGGAACTATTMATCTATTTATATCATGAAAGGCTGGGCTTTGTACCTTGGTTTTCAATACTACTCTGCAAGCTGACAAATATGAATGCTGAAAGGCCCCAAAATCGTGGAATGAAAAGAAATCCAAGCCACCCTGGCAAAGCAGATTCAAATACTCGTGACTTTTAATACCTACAAGGGCTGTTGTCATCATATCCTTCAGCTGTACAACGCAGGTCCATAGCACAGATTTGTCTTTTAATTGGGCTAGAATATGTTTTTCAAAGATTTCCACACTTTATTTAATTACTTCAGGTGGTGGCAAATCTAGCACATCACTTCATGGGTTATGCCCATAGCAATGTATTTGCAGTTCTGATCATCATAGGTGCAAACAATGACAATGTAAGAGATGCCACTATCAGAAAAATTCTTCCCCTGCTACTCTTTACAAATGGATGGAATCATTATGAGGACTATTTTTCCAGATTCAAGCTCTCACTTAGTTACTGACTTACTGAAAAAAGATCCCAAAACTGTGTAGGGCTGTTTCTTYGGAAGAGTTTTCTGTGTGAAGTGAGTTTCATCCCATCTTTGTAGTGGCACACAGTTGTTAACCCAAAGACTGAATTCAGAAGCAGCCCATCTCCAATCTGTGGCTGTTTTGGAAAAGCTTTTTTCCTCTGTTCCTCTTCCATCCTGTTCCAAGCCCAAGGGAGCGCTGGCACAGTTACAGCTTCAAAGTGATGGCTCACTTTTGTCCCCTCTGTGCTGGACAAGTGGTGTAGGAGGATCTGAGCCCCCTGCACAGCTGCCTGTGAGGGGAGCAGGGCTGGCAGCCAGCCCTGGACAAGCCAGTGGTGGGGCACAGAGAGAGCACAGCAAGCGCAGCGCTCCAGCCTGGGCTCCTCATCCTGCTGGCTGAGCACGTGCTGGAGTCTGCTGGGGAAAGCTGGTGCCTCAGACGGCTGATGACCTCTCTGCTCTCCACTCTTGGTCCCCCACCTGCTCTGTGGTGCCTTTGTTAGMCAGCATGACTAATGCTGCAATTACATGCCAGGATTTATCCGCGCTGTGGACTGACAGCTGACAATGTGAATTTTTCTCTCTAAAATCCTTTTGTGCTGGCATTTTGCAGGCAATATACTGGAATTTGTTTTTTCTGTCTGGGTGCTTTGGTATGTATGCTTTGGTTAGTCTAAATCAAAATGTTAGACACAAACGAAGACTACAAATTCTTCCTAGTTTTGTACAAATTTGCCAGATGTCAGTGTGAGTCCATCTTGGCCAATAACGCTTTTAACATTTACTTTAGTACTAGTATACCAGCTTTCAGCAGAGACTTGAAACAGCCTTGACCATTCTATTTGGCCTATAGAACATTCAGCCTGCAGCTTCATTTCCATGCTGTCTTCAGAAGCCCTTTTTATAAACTGGTGCTCCGTGTTAATAGGCATTTATGTATTGACTGTCTTTTATTGATGAAAGAAATAAGTATTTTTAAAAATTTATTATTAGTAAAAAAAAAAAGTGAGACCTTATCTGGAAAAAAGCATGTGTTTTATAGCAAGTTATTATATGGAGTTTTTATATGCTATATTCTGTAGCATAGCCGGTACCGTTAAAGGGCTTTCATTAGTGCAGAAGTCACTTGCTCCTGATGTGAATGGGAGTTTTACTATTGACTCCAGTGGAGCCARGCTTTCAACCATCATTTTAAGGCTTTTATTATTGGAAGAGGTTTATTGAGTGATTTTACAGTCTTGAGGGAAGAAAATCTGTCCAGTTTCCTGCCTTATTTTTACACCTATGGCTTAGAAGAGAGATGCAGACAAAATCTATAAAACCAAATTTCTTTTATAGACAATGGAAAATAGACTGGGTTGAATTTATCTTGGTTGTGTTTGATCAGCTGTTCCTATGACTCTGCATGCATTGTCTGTGCATAGTGGGCACATGGCCAGCCTGCTGTAAACGAACTGCACCAGCAGAAAATGCAGAGGAGACTAYTTTTCTTGAAATAGCACTATGCAATGTGATGTTTCATGTTACTTTACAGACAAGACACAGTTACAGCAAAGTGAATGATGTCTTCCAGCTAATTTTTTTACTAACCTGCACACAGGGGGAACAAGCTTCAAGTCATTCAGATGATGTGCTGCTTAGATGAAAGAGACCATGAAAGGAACAGGGAGTAAAATATTCAGTGAACTTGTGGTGTGCAGGAGGGAAGAGGGCAGATGGAGAGAAAAGTACAGAATGGGCACAGCAGAAGAAAGGCATTCAGAAGAAGAACTAATGAAATATGAAAGGCCCATAAGTAGTCAGTGAGACCTGTGCCATGTTGGATAGCATTACTATTATGCTCTTGAATTAAGACAACTTCTGCAAAGATTTCACCAAAAGCCTAAGTATAGTTCTTCTCTGTCATTAGATGATTTTTGAAATKACTGGTTTATGTCAGTTTTGATGAAGCTGCATGGAACACAAAACCCCATATGTGATAATACCTTGTGCCTAGTATCTTCTTGACTTTTCCTCTGGACACTGGRTTATGAGGTGTGTTCCCTGATGACTGAGATAGAACACAGGCTAAATAAATGTATAAGATCACTACTTTTTCTCCTGGATATGGATTTAGGTGATGCAGGATAACTTTTTGGATCCTGCGAGTCCTTCCTAATAGATTTTGCTGTAGGTGCTGAGCTGTTGCTGTTATTAATGCAAAACAGCTGTTGCTGTTGTTGGACTGCTGCACCCAATATGTCTGCCTGGATGAAAAATAATTTTCTAGTTTTATRTTTTTGACAGATTTGTAATGGATGATTATATGAATAGTCTTATTTTCCTACACACGCAATTAATATTTTTTAGGTATAATCTATATTTCCAGCTGTGGTATACAGACCTTKCTAGAATGGAGTTCTACCTTCAAGTCTGAAAATGAAGAAAGGCTCCAAGAGAAAAWGGATTTTGTTTTTTCCTTTTGAGCTTACAGGATCTCTATAAATATGAGGAATTATACCATGTTTCTAGAATGATTTCTGTACTTTCCCTCATGGGGGCAAATTTCCAAAGTCCAGTGCATGCAGGACAATTCATCTTGGCAAGGAAGTACTGGGGACTTCYACAGTGGTGCCAGGAGGCTCACTCCTTGTGCAGGTTGGCAGCAGGTGCCAGTCCCCAGGATGTGCTGGGAGGTGYGTCTGCATGAGAGGCCACAGAAAATATGCCAGAGAGCCAAAGGGGTTGATGGACACAGCTTCCCACACTGCCCACAGAGAACTGTGTCAGTGTTTTCTTTTGCCTCTTGCTCTGCAGCAGTGCAGGTGCTCAGGTAACCCCTGCCAGCTGTGCAGGCAGAGTTCATGGACTGCAGCCCAGATGTCATCTCCAAAGGAGCAAGTGTTTTGGGAAATGCATGGCTCTGTAAGCATGGTATTGTGAGACTTACCCTGCCAGATGATCCCACTGAATGCCAGCTGGAGTAGCTCCTCTTGAATGTAAGACCTGAAACAATGGCTGCCAGAGCCTCATAGTAGGCATTTAATTTTGCTTGGCTTCCTTCAGGATGGGAGAAGCCTTTTTTTTATAAATTACTCAGTAGGCCCATCTGAAATTATTTTCTTCTTGAGAAATTGCTCTGAGGACATTGTTTATAAGCTGCTGACCTTTAAATGGCCTTCTTGTTCCATTACCATGGTTSTTGGATATTTAAAGCTCCAGGTCACTTTCACTTTTAATTGTGCTTTATTATTCTCCGTTGTTGCAGAATGTTTCAGTCAATTTGACTAGAAGGGAGTCTTATACACTTCCCTTAATGGATTGAATTTGGGTCATAAAAAAATGAACAATTATCCTTGCCTCTTTTATTAATCTTAGTCTTGTCTCATTTATTTTTAAGTTTCTGTGGACCTCCTTTTGAAGGCAGCTATAAGCAGAGTTTATTGCAGGTTAGCAGGGGAGACTGTTCTCTACTGCTGGGGGTGAAAGTGTGATGAGGAAGAAGTAAGAGATGGGGAGAGTTTAATACTGGTAGGGTTTCGAAATAATTGCATGGTTCATATATTTTGTTTCAGAGTAAAGTGAAAATTAATAAAGCAGAGGCTTTATCTGACATTTAATCCTGACTATACATAGAAGCTTGTTGAGCAAAGCATCAGCTTGCTTTCCTTTCCTTCCATGATTTACTAATTAGACTTCAGTGGTAAAGTACTAAAGCTTAGTATAGATGAAATCTTGCATCTTCCTATTAACAAAAGTGATTATGAAGGACATAAAACACATGATGGTAACTTCAAATGCTGTTTCTGTAATACTCTGGCAGAATTGTAAGATGCCAATCAGCTTACTAGCTGTGAGCTTTCAACATGGGAAGTGGCTGGAGTTTAATTATAATTCTTCTCATTTTTTTCCACTCCATCCTAATTCTGCCTTTCTCGTCTTAAAACTTTTTGCTCAGTTGCTTCTCTCACTTTACCTTTACTCAAATTCTATGTCCTTCTAGTACATTGTTCCCCATGTTAATTTTAAATATTATGTTGCTTCATCTGCAAGATAGTTTCTGTTTCAAGCAACCTGAGCCATCCTTTGAAAGTTTCCCTTTATGACAAAATTTCCCCCAGTCCGAGCAATCTATGGTTAGCTGATGCCTTAGCCCAATGATGGCCCAGAATATGAGAATCCTTTTGCCTGCAAACTCTAGGATTCCGAAATCAATCATCATTCTGCAAACCCATACAATGTATGTGCAAAGATTTGATTCCTCATAAACTGCAGTTGTGGTCACTTCTCTTTAATACACAGTCACAGGCTCAATGCTTGAGTGCAGTAGGAAAATACCAGGAGGTGCCCGTGAAGTAGGAGATCTGACTCCTTCCTCAGCACCAGCAGTTTAACACCTTTATTTCCCGTGTCCTACAGGAGCACCCTAGCCAACAGAGGAAAAGGATGAGGAGAAAAAATTGTGCTCCCAAAGGTGTTTGTGAAGTGTTCCTGAGGACTTGAATATGGGAACTGGTGTCCCATCTTTTTTTTCCTTCCTATTTCTTTTGTTTTCCCTTCCTGAAGGTAAACATCACCAAGTTCCTACTCATGCTCCCTTTCTGACTCATTCCTGTGTGCAGTGAGGAGATACTCCTGTAGGATGTGGTCCCCTCTCCTCCATCTTTGTCCATCAGCAGGTTTTCTGAAGGTAAAGAAAACCTCTTCTGGAGAAGAAGAGGGAAACGAAGGAAAGAAGTGGCTCCAAGTGTGTGTGAGGGTGTGCGCACCTAGAGCTTACTCTGGTACAGCATCAGGCCAAGGYACCAGCAGGATCTGAGTCCCACAGCTGTGGCAATCTTCAGGACCTGGGATGCAGGCAGAGGAAAGCTGATGTCCTGGGATAAATGCCTCAGCTGCCATCCAACACTCTCAGCTCATGTATGCCATTGCTTGGCCTCTGTGCTGCTGGCTAATTCCCACATGAAGAAATGCCGATGTAAGGAGGGTMGTTTTGGTGTCTGGTGACAGTCTAAAAAAAGGCCAAAGTGAGGTTTTTTCCAGAAATAATGGGTTTTTTTACCAAGTCAGATAGTAAGGTTGGAAAAATATGGTGTGCTTTTGTGTGCACAAACATCCCTACAACAACAGTACCAAACTGAAAAGTGACTTTTATGGTGAGGGCCGTGCAGAACTTACCTGCAACACAGTCAAGCCCAACTGATGAAGTTATTGAATCATGTAAACTGCTGAGGGCTTCACCTCACTCAATGGTAAACATCTATTGTAGTTGCTAATGTTTGAGAGAAGTCTCTGTGGAAGTCCAATAGAATTGATGGAAAACCAATTCAAGCCATTAAATTTCAATCAATTGATCTGTAGAGTTCTCTATTCCCCTCAAGACTGATTAAGAGACTGTAGACAACATAAGATCATATTCTCAGATTCTTACCTTTGATCCAACAATTCTCTGCCAATGTGTTTCAATTGCAGGAGGATCATGTGGTGGTTGGCAAGATGAGCTTTTGGTATTCAGGCCAGATTACATATTTTGCCAGGAGACATGCAAGGACTGAGGGGCTCAAGTCTAATCCTGAAACGCTTCATGTCTTCTACTTGTACTAAGAGGAGTTAAGAACACTTMTTTCATTTGGAAAGCACTTGTTAACAGAAAATTCATGCACCACAGGAAGCTCTTGTGTGCAATTTACATATTTTAATTTGATCATATGGTATCTCGTGCTGGAAATAGGTTAATGCTTTACATTCATAAACTTCAAAGAGAACAGTAGTAGCAGAATTATTTGACCATCGTGTGTTAAGAGGTATGTTAGCTGAACAGAGCCATGACCAGATGCCMATATTAGGATCATAGAAGTTTTCAGATTCAATCCAGATAGTGGGATGTGAAGATTTGTACTGAGCAAGATGGGAAACAATATCACAATTATCTATTTTATAAACTTGTGTACATGGTAGTTACTGTCTAATCACAGGAATTTTGCCAACTGCTGCCCTGAAACATGAGGATTCACAGCTAAGGTGATATTTATTTTGTATTTGTTTTGTCTGTGTAGGTCCTGATGCTCTCTTGCAAACATCAGATACTTTTTTGGTCCTCATAATTTACTGGTCTCATTGATTACATCTATGCWGGTAAATAAAATGGATGCATACCCACTGTCTAACTGAGGATAAAAGATATGGCACATCTCATGGTGCTGGAAGGCCAGGAAATGAGCTCCAGGACTGATGGTACCAACTGGATTGTACTCACACTGCCACTCTGCAGTAAAGTGTGTCTGCCAGACCGTGTCTTGGCCCAAATGGTAGTTCAAAGACATAAGAATGATTCTTCTGTCGTTTCCTTTTTTCCTTTTTTTTTTGTACTCAAAATATGTGAGATAATGTCAGCAAAATGTCAGATCTTTGAAAGTGACATTTTCTCAACATGAAACCGAGGACTCATCTCTTATAGCCTGGAGTGCATCTGGGAATATTGGATCCTTTGAGGATATCATTGGAAGGCAGAAAGAGACTAACTGGTGCATTGTCCATGCAAGAACAGCTGCCCAAAGGGAACTTCTCCCAAATATGCCTTTGCAAGATGCTAAATTGGAGCTGCTGAGAACAGTGTAATGTTTAAGCAGAGGCAATGCCTGAATGTCCGGTGTGTGAGCAAACTTCCCGCTCTTCTTTTTGCTCAGAAGTGGAGATTCTCAGAGGCATCTTGCAGCAGTGAATTCCAAAGTCAATTACTGTTCACGAAGACCCACGTATCTTTGTAGCAGCTGGATACCAGTTGATTTCACTGGATATTCTTTGCCTATTGTGTTATGAGTGGAGATAAAGCAATGCAGGCATCTATAGTCCTTATTCGACTTATTAGTCTCTCCCTGTTTTTTGCACAGTATCCAACAAAGAGAAGTATCTGGCTCTGAGGCATTACTCTATTAGAAATCATGGYTTCTAATTTTATTAGGAAAATAAACCGTGGTTTATTTTTATTTCGTACCTTCCCATACATAGTGGTTTGACCCTGGCTGAATGCCAGGCATCCACCAAAGCCACTCTATGRCTCCCCTCCACACCTGGACAGGGGAGAGACAAATATAACACAGGGTTCATGAGCTGAGATAAGGGCTGGGAGAGATCACTCATCAAATACCATCACAGGCAAAAGAGGCTTGACTTAAGAGATACAAAGTGAATTTATTACTAACAAAACCAGAGCAGGATAATGAGAAATAAAATAAATCTTAAAAGCAAATTTCCCTACCCCCTCCTCCCCAGCTTTACCTTCTCCCCCTCAGTGGTGCAAGGAGATGGGTAATGGTGGGTAAGGTCAGTTCATTACGCATTGTTCCTGCCTCTGCATGGGGYTCCTCCCACAGAAAATAGTTCTYCATGAACTTCTCCAATCTGAGTCCATCCCACAGGCAACAGATCTCTGTGAACTGCTGCAACATGGGTCACTCTTCCATGCATGCAGTCCTTCAGGCACAGCCTCGTTCAGCATGGGTCCCCCATGGGGTCACAGGTCSTACCAGGAAACCTGCTCCAGTGTGGGCTCCTCTCTCCACAGGTCTGCAGGTCCCTGTACTCCCTTTGCTGCCAAAACCTGGCCACATAAACCCAATGCACCTCATAAAAGTCTTTCCAACTTCCTCATTGCTTCCATTACCTGCAATAATTTCAAGAAATTAGATAACCAGATATGAGCCTAGAAAACCTTTTTGGTCATTGAATGTTTTGTATTAATTTAGTGAACTACATTGAACTAAGAAAAACCTCCCAGATTTTGGCTACCCCAAAATAGGTGTCTAGCCTCAGGGCAAAGCTTGAATTCCAGTTTTCACAGACATGAGCACATGCACTCGTGTGTTAATTGGGATGTTCGATGCCACTGAAAACCTGGCCACTTYTGTTTGTAAGCTCCCATGCAATCTGGAATGTCTACCTTGAGAATTCCAAATTGAAAAATACAGACCCAAAGTGATTTGGCTTTKGAACCATCTCTAACCTTATATTCTTTGTGAAACAGTAATCTCCACTATCATTGCTATATGCACCCTTTCCAGTGCATTTTCAGTAAATCTTGTGATATATCCACAGAAAATGGGATGGTAGCTGTTACAATACAAAACAGTGTTGGACTAAGTCTTATCTGTGATGGAGCAGACAAAAACCCCAACACCCTTTCAGGGGCACCTTTTCCTTAGAGCTTCTTAAGTACTAAGTAAATTTATCTTTTAAAATTTCTGCCTTTTTAAAATTTATTTTGTAATAAATAAATTGTCTTCCATATTGTCCCATTATTTGGTGTGGTTGCATTTAGAGCTTACATTAAACAGAGTATTTTCTTTAGGAAACTGAGAAGAAGTACCTGTTAAGGCTCTGTGAGTGATATCACAATGAAAAATAGCAGATATTGTGTGCTCCAGAAAATAGAGTTAATCTGCAGTTCTGAATCACATTTGTTAATAAAGGCAATCTATTCATGTGTTCAGCATAATTGATGGCACCAGTGGTGCTACACAGTCAGGTGGGGGTTGCCTGGGGGAAAAGAAATATGTTTCCCCCTTGCCCCTTTTACTGATATTTGGTTCCTGTATCTGTAGTCAAGATTAAATTTTAAGTGCCTCAGAATACAGTCCAAGATCCCAGAACTGTTCTTCTGAAGTAGATAGGATACTTGTTTCTAAAAAATGAATAAACTCCAAATCTATTTTTGAATAATAAATCTTGATTTGCATTAATTTTTTGCTAAAATTTGCATTTGCAAAGTCGTCTTGCATTGAAAATCCTTTCTAAAAATACTTTAAAGGGGGAAGAAAGTAATAAGTATTGCAAAAATAATGAGAATAATCAAATTAAGAGTATCTTAAATTAAAGGTAAATTAATAATTWCTTTAAGGATTATACCATGATTAGGAAGGGAAAGGCCTGGAAAGTGTGAAAGCAGAAAAGTCCCAAGTATTCTGTAGTCTGGGACTTCCCAGTCTACATAGTAATCTGTCCCATGGGGATAACACAAAGCATTCAAGAACTGAAAGGTAATGATGGGAGGAATAGTATAAAAAATCATTGCAACTGCTGGCCCCCATGGTACCTTCTCCCAAACAGCAYGGTGGGGTTTCAGAAAGAGCTGGGCAAGTCAGTCCAGTTTAAGACAAAAATGCAGCAACACATAGCAAAAACCCATCTCCTTTGTCTTACATTAATTCTTTCGTTTTGGTGATCCCAAATAAAGCAGGAAAAGTTGACAAGAGCTGGACAGGATTTTTGTGAGAATACCTTTTCCAGTGAAATACCTTTTGCAGTCTGTCAATACAGAAATATTTTATKGTAGAAAAGCTGCTGGTTTCATCCATGCTCTCATTTAATTGCTCATGTAGCTTTTACAAAAGTAGCCCTATTTAATGGCTCCCACGAGTAAAGCACAGAATCAATGCTGCATTTTAGTGTCTCCTGAAATTAATTACCTTTTCAGATTATTTTCCTTTCAGTTTTATCTGTGGTGTGAGATGATATTCTTTGCATCAAGCAGCAGCAGTGCATCAGAGCAGTGTTCATAATCTGTGAAGATCCGTAGCTGTCTAATCTCAGCTAAAGACTTTCAGCTCCCAGATAATAAAATGTTCACAGAATTTAATTGACCCATGTCTGATCCCTTATTGAGCCAGTGGTGGCCCAGGGCTTGTAGCTGAGCTGAAGATACAATTATGTGTATTCAWACTATGTCATTTTACAACCCACCTAAGCATCTTATTTCAGCTGCAGCCATATGGAACGAGGATGCCAAGGCTATATAACCTACTTACTGCAATTTTGAGAGCTTAGATGGCATAGTAATTGTCCCACAGCCCTCAAGAACYATGAGTTATTTGCATTTCTTCAGGGAGTTGTTTTCCTGCAGGACAAATAGCAGTTGGCAGAGGAGTAAGCCCCCAAGACTAATTTAATTCAAAAGCATGCATTTGGATACAAATAAATGGTTCAATATGAAACATAGCTGTGCATCTTTAGGTGCAATGGTACCAGGAAAACCTGTGTTTTCAGAAATTCTTTTGAAGTACATGACTAAATGCTAACAAGGGAAATAAAAGAGGATCACCTCATCTTTACAGTCTGGATGATATGATTGTATTTTTGTCAATAACTCTTACAAGATAATGTAATACTAGAAAACTACTATTCCCTACCCTCATGTGGATCARAAATAAAAGATACAGAATGCTGTGTTTCAATGAGATTTCTTTGCCCTTTGATGAATTAAATAATTTTGAAGACATAAGGTGTGCTTTTGCTTATTTCCCAAACACCTTCTACATCTAGTACACTCTCAGAGGTCTGGTTGTTTCTTTCTTCAAAAATGTGATATATTTTGCATTGAAAATCCAATTTCTTGCTAAGAAGCCTTCACAAGAACAGACAGTATGTAAGTCTGGCTGTATTTGCTTGGTCTTTTGAGGTTATCTCAGGCACATAATAAGCATTATCAGCCCATCCATTAATAAATTACTGTGAGACCAAGACAGCAGAAATGCTTTGCCCATCAGAGCATATTACAGACCACATACTGTGGTCTGACTACAATGCCTTGTCTTTTTTGAAAGCCACATCAAAATGAAAGACAAATAAGAGCTTGAAGGTTAGAAAGAAAAATGTTTTGATATGTAAAATRCTATAGAAAATAGGTAGGCATCTCGACCAACATATCTGTCACTCTAGAAATTTCTCTTTCATTTTAAGTCTTACGTGGGTGTTGGTTTGTTTTGCTGTTTGTTGTTGTTGTTTTTGCTTGT
>JACDOX010000046.1:969480-1148372 GCA_014549065.1 Cardinalis cardinalis | reverse complement strand
TTTTTTTTTTTTTTTTTTTTTTTGGTGGGTAGCAGGGATGTGTAAGTATTTATTTGCAGCTTATAGATCTAATTACAATGACATCATGCTGCTTCCACAATAACTTTCATCTTTCTTGAGAGCTGATCATTATTGCTATAGGGAAGTAATTCTGACTTTCTTGTTTCAGTTTGATTGTAACAGGCTTTGTTCAACTCATGCTGTGGCACAAGGTAAGTTCCAGGTCCTGGTATAATCTCCTCCTTGCCAGGACAGCTTTTTTGAAATATATTGTTTTTCTTAAAATATAGTAGGTTTTGTTCTCAGCAATGATGTGCCAGAAAATCCTAAATCCATTGTTCTTTGCATATCTCTGTACAAATTCATTAAAATGTGATGGCAATGTATTGGCACTTTCAGATTAATTTTCAAAATTTTGCCCCAAAGCACTTTGCAGAATGAAGTTCAGAATTCCAACCTTATTCAAGAAGCCGTATAAGAGTGACTTAATTACTTTGCTGAGATGTATTTATTTTCATGGTTAAAAGCATGTGTTAACTTACGCTTGTGTTTAATCAATACTAGAAGCTGTATTTCTGAAATAAAGAGCATATTTAAACATATTTTAACATAKTTTGATGTTTTTCAAATGAAAGTAAGTCAAACTCTTTTCTTTGGGTGTATTTTGCCTCAGTCCTTGAGTGAAAGAAATACCCTGGCATTTTTCCCGTATTTTAGGTTGTTTCCTATTCTGAAACCTCACCACCACTTCTGCAGCTGTTTCTCCAAAACCTCTAACTGACTYGGATCCACTTTCTTTTATATCTGCTATCGTTTACTATGGGGTAGCTAAATAAATTAATGGATAAACAAAGAAAAAAAAATTAACATCTATTTTCCAAAAAATATCTTCATCAGAACAATAAACCTTTAAAAGCCTACTGCAGATGCTCTTTTGGGGAATAATTAACTAAATTATAGAGAAGGAAGTTTGGCATTCATCTTTAATTTTCCACCTTGTATGGTGTTTCCTTTATTGAGAAAGGCATTTATATGAAGTGGCCAGCCTGGAGATTGCTGTACATAAATGTTGGTACATCCTCTTATTAAAGTTCATTAGGAAGTAGAAAGGAGGATGCTGAGAACAGGAAGTGTCATAAACTATTTTGTTGCTTCTGGACTATGTCCTGGCTTGTTTATGTCATGGCTGCAAAGCTGACTTTTTGTGAATGCTGCCTCATTTAAAAAATATAAATGTGATTACCTTGAATAGGCTGCTTGGAGTGCACTGTAACAAGATTTTCCTCTGTTGCATTATGAGATGCTTCTGAAATGTGTATAATATTTTCTTCCCCTGGCTCAGGAGTCACTTCCCAGGCCAAATAAATGGAGTTTCTGGTGAAGAAGCCATTTGAGTAGGGGAGAGCAGAACCCAGCTTCTCAAGACAGGCATGCTGCAGAGTGCTGTGCGTGGTAGAGAGATTTCAATGGTCTCATCACTGCTGTCTCCAGCCTAAAACTTCTGACATCTTCATCACCCCTAGGATTCTTAGTGTGAAACCAAGGCAAGAGTAAGTCAGGCTATGTGGTGAGGGAGGAAATCTGAAGCAGTGTAATTCATAATGAAACTGATTTCCCTAAATGCAAGGCTATAGGGAATTCTTTTTCAGCAGCTTCATTGATTAAAAAGAGAAATAAATTCTCCCCTTCAGTTGGTTGTTAATGGGCATGAGAGCCTGATGCATTCTGTGCATATTCAGAGAAGGCACRGGACAATAAACTTTTAACTTGGACACAAACCCCATGGGACATTAGAGAGCCTTGCACAACAGAGGAATAAACATAYGGAGGGTAAATACCAGACATTAATTTGATTAGAAAATCAATACATAGAACAGTTTCCTTACACTTCAGCCAATTAAGACAATGATCAACAAAAGTCCCTGGACTGCTTACGCATGCTACATTAGATCTTTATCAGATAAAGGCCAGGGGAAGAAAGCAGAACTCCCTTCTCCTTAGTTAGGGTGCCCTAACTTTGAGGCTTTGGGGCYACTGTCCTTTGCTCCAGGTATTTCTGGCTTGTGAAGACTACTCTTTGGTTGCTCAGATGTGTGGTTGCCACAACAATAATCTCTCCCCTCTCCCCACCATCCAAATGCCTCAAAAGTCTTGAATTTCAGTGCACCTCTTTCACATACATTCCATCAAATACAGCAGGCAGCACAGTGTGGGGTCAGGATCTCAGACCCCWGGTAGGTGCATTCTCTGCCTGTCAGCATCACTGTGTGAAGGGCACATCTCCCTTTGCTCTTTTTGCTCTGCTCAGAGCCCTGTGCATGCAGGTGCCTCTCTCCAGCTGGGACATCTGCACTCTGACAAGAGGTGTTTTGCATTGGTCTCCTTAAGCTCCATAAAAGGGTGGGAGGTTTTTCATTGTGATTTTCCTATTGAGTGTCTCTAGGACAGGGCTCACACAGAGAGATTCTCTCTGGTTCAGTTTTATCGTTTTTACTGCCTACAGAGGGAYGGATCAAATCTAGATGTCCTTGCTGAGAGTCAGTTTCCAAATTTGTGTACTGCAATTCACAGTTYGAGTACCAGAAGAGGATGGGTTGGATCTTGTCCAATGTTTTACCTTTTTTCTTTAAACTCCATACTTTTTTCCTCTCTGAAATATTGGAAGATCTAGTGCCCATACAATTTTTTTTTTTCAGAATCCAGCTTCATTATATGAGTGCAAATACGGTGTGACTCCTTTCTTTCTGCATGAYAATTCTCATTCCCTAGCCTGTGAGTAAGCAGAGTCTAGGATTCTTTTCCTGCAAACCAAATTTTAGTCATTCAAGATTTTTATAATCTGAATGCATACTGGATATATGGATAATGTAATTAGATATTAAATTTCAGTTCATGTTCTCCATTTCCTTAATGTGATTRGACGGTCTTTTTTTCCTGATTTAAAATATTGGTTCCGGATGTCAGGCTCCTAAACAGCCATTTGATTGGTAACTGCAGAGTGGTGGATTAAATCAATGATATGAAACCAAGTGTGCATTTCACACTTTAGCTGAGAGCTGTACTCATCTGACCTCATTCACRCTCAGTTTTATGCCTCTGCCCTTTTGCTGCAGTAATGGAGTTACTCCAGACTTATGTGGCTGTGTAGGGAAGAACACAAAGAAGATGAAAATGGCTTTGTGCAGCTCTGGCCGTGGATGTGTGCTGGGGACAGGGTGGATGCTGCTGCACCCCTGTGTGTCTGCTCCCTGGGAGGTGACAGACACCTGAGGCCACAGTGAAATCATGAGATTTCAGTATATTCCTAAGAGAATATCCAAGAGCCCACAGTATATTCCTAAGCAGGGACCTCCTCTGGGAGCYGTGGGCTGAGGGGAGTGGGAGGAGGTAGAAGAGGACCCTCATAGCTCTTTGTCTGATGTTTTCCTAATTTAGAGGTTTTCCTTGACCTATTTTACACCATCAAAGTACCCTAAAAAAGCCCTTAAAATGAGACTAAAGCACAAACACTTGAATCTTTTGGGAGAGACATAATTTATGTGAAGGATATTTTCCTTCCATTTTGTGTGGCACTAAGTCTTTGGATTGATACTGTTCATTTTAGTGATAGCAATTGTACGCCCAGAAAATCAACTGTGATGCAGTTGTTGTTCAAAAATTTAGACCTGGCTGAAAATAAATTGATTTGGTCTTGGTTTGAGTTTCCTCTACTTGGCCTGAGGCATGGATGGAGCTCAGTGAGCTCCTTGCTTTTTGTAGTTCAATATGATTAATTTAATTCAATGAATTCCATAAAGAATCTTGATGTTTCTTGACGGTGAACTTTATTTTAGTCTACACAACTCTTCCACTATTTAGTTTTTCTATCAGCTTAAAATTAGGCATTCAATTACCCCAGCTGWTGTTGCAGGGCTCATTTATGTGTCGATGACTAGCTGGTCCTTTTCAGCTGCTTGATGWGTGCACTGAGACTGAGGGTAACATTGTTGAATCAAATGTGTGTGCATGCTGGAGATGCTGTTAGTGTTTGGTGTCAGTGAGAAATGTGATGGTACTGGCTAATCCCTTAAGGCTGGTCCTTTGTGGGCTGAGAACTGGTTGTTTATTGTGTTACTTGTTTGTCCCCTGTGATGGAAGACATTTGGAGAACTCTAAATCCACCCTAACACACCTTTTGTGGAGGAGTTGCCATTACATTATCTCAGATAATATTTGTATAGTGCTCATAGCATCCTGTGTGCCTCCAGGAGTAAAGACAAAGCCTGTGCCTTGAAGAGGTGGCAAATTAACGTTTCCACAGAGCTCAGCAGCCTTGTGGACTGTAAATTGCAAGGACAGGCCKTAAAAAAAAAGCAATAAGGTGGTGCAGGGAAATGTATCAAATGGTGCACAGTGAAACTGCAGGGTAGCAGCCATCAAGCTTGTAATTTTTCCGTTCTGCTATTTCTCTATAGATTTTTTAGATTATTTTCTGCTGCTTTGATTTTAGAAATTTAGCATACATCTCATCCAAGGATGAAACAATAGCAGTAGATCATGGAAGGCAGGGCCAGGTAGAAGTTTCTTGCAGGCAAATTAACATAAAGAGAGGAAAAATCCCCTACCATTGCTACTTACTTCCTTGTATATAGTATTTAAGTTTATTAAACTTATTTTTAACATAAATTTTCAAGTATAAGAGGATACTTACTCCTTATGAAGCTCTTGATCCATTTCAAATGTTCTCCTTTTCTCATGGCTGTGAATATTCCTTCCATCTGATCTTTGTGATCCTCAAGAATATGCAACAGATAGTCACAGAAGCAGACACTGTTCTTAATGATTYTTCTCCTTTTTTGTCCTTTGACATTTTCCTTTGCAGTTGAGTCCAATATGATGTTTAGTATTCTCTTTATTCTTCCTTAACCTTCAATCCTTGATTTTCAGATTTCTGTCTGCCACATGTGTTGCAGCATTACACAGTGAATAAAAGTTCTCTATGCAAATACAAGGCCACTGAACTATTTAGTTTCAGAAGCTATGGTGCAGTGTACTATTATTGAATGACGTATTCTGCAAATCAACTGAATGTGGGTTTTTTTTTCCTTCAGTTTCATTTGAGAATTTCCTTAATCAAGAGGAARCATGCTTGCAAATAAAAGTGAGAAGAGATTCTGAACACAAATAAARAATGTACCTTATACAGTAATCAGGTCTGCTAAATGTAAACATAATATGTAAATGATCAGACTTAATAAACAGKATTAGATGAGCATTTTTTAGTACATTAATTGTACTGGCATTCAGCCATAAGGAATTTAGTTCTCCCACATKATTACCCTTTGATTTATTGCAAAGTGCTGTTGGGGCTGGCATGTAGGTATAGCAAGTAAAGGGCAGAATAACTGCAGGATGCTGGGGAGACAGCTACAGACACTTTCCATCAGTGCACGTTCAGGAAACAGAAACTCCGGATAGCCCTTGGGACACGCAGGATACAGGTCACTTGGGTGCATTCCAAAGAAAAAATCAGAAACTGAATGCAGTGAATTAATATAGGGAAGGGAAGGGAAGGGAAGGGAAGGGAAGGGAAGGGAAGGGAAGGGAAGGGAAGGGAAGGGAAGGGAAGGGAAGGGAAGGGAAGGGAAGGGAAGGGGCTTCTGACCAAAGAGGCTGAAAACAATGGGAAATTTGTCTTCAACTTCCAAGAAGGCAGACTTTTTTTACTGCCTGAAATAACAGAGCTTGAGGAGGTCACACAATGTCTGTTGAAATTAAAGTCCATACTAACTAGTTGCATCTATAATGCTATTGTATAGTATTTATATACCACCAATTCTCTGCAGAAGACTTAAGAGCATATTCACAGCTTTGTGTGTTTCCATGATAGCAACATTAACAGTACTGTGTCCGTGTTTGCCAGAGGGCTGTGAAAGCTGTCAGCCTACCCCTTTCTCCTTGAGGTTGTCTATCTCTTGATGTCTGTTGATGCCTGTGAGGCAGGCTCAGCACTTCTTCTGTCACCCCTCCTCTCAACACTGGCAGTCTGCAGGGGGACGTAACAATTTGGAAATCCATCCTTCTACCAGCCTCAACGGGAGGATGTGAGATGAGACCTGATGTTCAGCTGATGCGCTAAGCCTCAAGTATGTTTTTTCTAGGAGAATCTCACTCTCAATGACTATTAAATCCATCTGTTGATCAATTGATGTTTCTATTCTGCTGCTYCTTGGCAGCTCAGATACATTGTGAATGACTGGTTTAGACAGCCAGGGCAGGACAAATAGTTCTAATTGCACGCAAACATTTTGCTTCAAAATTTTTGCCTGTATAAGAATATCCTAGAGCTAATCTCAGGAATAACACCTATTTGATTATTTTCATAATTAAACCCAGCTGACTGCATGTAAGAACAGTGAATTAAAACAGTGTTTTATTTGGGTAATGACTGAGCTCTCACTGTCCCTTGCTCACAAGGTGTTTTGGAGGCTGCTCTATGGTGTGTGCTTCAGGCTGCCTTCCCCAGCAGCATCTGTGGAGTCAGCCTCATTTAGCATCTCTGCCAAGTGCTCTCAGGCCTGYCCCAGGACAGGGAAGAGACAGCAGGGAGCTGAGCAAGGCTCTGCCCTTTCCCAGATATGTGCTTTTCCCTGGGGAGGGCAGGGAATTGAGAGAGGACAGGCAGCAAGCAGAGCAAGGCAGGGGCTCCTGTTTTTCTCAGCTGACTTGCTGAAGGACCTGCCCAGCCCAGCAACCCCAGCACCTCTCTGCTCCCAGGGGAGCTGTCCTTACCTGGTCACCAAGGCAGGCAGCGTGCCTGTCTTACAGCTGCATTTTCTAACCATGTCATTTCCAGTCTCCTCAAGGCCAGTTCTGTGCTCTCTCAGGAATACCTCACACGGCTGYCCAGGGAAAAAACCTTTCCATTCAGAAAACGATGAGGTGACAGCTGTAAGCTGTCAGAAATTAAGCCTTTCCAGGAACAGTCCCTCCCGCTTTGTTTCCCATGAATATGTTACTGGCAGRGAGGTAGAATATGTTTCAAATGTGGTGTTGAAAAAAATAACAGCTGCCTTAAGGAGCTGTGACATCTTTGAAAAGCCAGAGCTCTGACATCCTTCAGAGCAGAAAGTTCTGGAAAGCCTGAAGCTGCCCCTGTCTCTTACCTTCATGGCTGAAGAACACTCCAGTGGGAGAGTTGCTTCCTCTGATTTGGGTCCAAATTTATAATAAAGAGAATCATAGAAACTTCTAAAAACCTCCTTCTTATCTCCACAGAATTAGACATCACACAATAGCTTGATGAGAACTGTCTCCTAAAAGTGATGTTTGAGGCTATATAGGTGACCAGCAGAAAAAAACATAACCTGGGGTGGCTCCTGAGCCATGCTAGTGACARGGGAAGCCCAGGGAGATTCCTTGTCCACCCTTTTTAAATTTACACACTGCATAGTCTTGAGTCACTGAGCTTCCTGGCTGCACATTGAGATGTAGAAGTACCACCAAATAAAGTGATACGGCCTTGAARAATATACAGGAAAACCATAGAGGTGTGAGGAATTGTATGGTAATCATAAACTACAGCCTTAAAAAATAAGTCACATACACCACATGTAGCAATCCATTATAAAGAAATTCTACAGTCCTTAATGTAGAGTTCAAAGAACACTAAATGTGGAAATTTTATTTTCAAGCTAAGTTCTTTTTTTAAAAAACTGCTGTAAAACCTGTAAAATCTTGCATATTAAACATACTACAAAATTTTGATTAGTATTCAACATCAAAGTTCAAAAAAATGACACATCATATTTAAATCTCCTCAAACTATTAGAACCCAAAGGTCACAATGTTGGTTGGAGATTTTAGTTTCACAGTTAAGTTTCAGAAAGAGCTTCTCTTCCATTCAACAGAAGTTTTTGCTGTCCTAAATGTYAATTTGTGAGTCTAGGTTTGATTCAGTGTTTTCCATGGGTTATTTTACTTCTAGTTCAGCAGCAATATGAAAATTGAGCCCTTTTTCACCAGGGATACAGGAACATTTTACTGGAGTGGAGGGACAGCACTGGGCTCTATATTCAGCTGTACTCTGAGTTGCAACTTTTCCATACACTAATGGAGTCATTGGTGCTTCCAGCACATCTGGAACAGACCCTCTCTGGTTACAGACCTTCATTAATTAATATCAGAGCACCTGGAATAAATGTGTAGGCTGCTCTGCTAACCAGGGGAGATGGGTAGGCTGCAAAGTGCCTTGGTGTATGGGATGTAAACTGGCTCCCAAATGTCTGTCTTTCACCAAAGAATGACCCTAAATGACTTACTGGTCTTTTCAGCCAAAGTTTTCTACAGTTAGACTCCTGCAGAAGTTTGTTGTCCCCCTTCTTAAGAGGTCAAGCATTCCCAATATAGATATCCTTCCCCATGGAAAATGCCAATAATTWAAGTCCAGGAAGAAAAGTGCCTGTCACAGGTAGGAAAAAGAACTCACAAAAAAAATGCTTTTGAGGTGCTCAGATACTGAGTAGGTAACTTAGGTAATCAGATAATAAATTCACTGTGGTTTTTTTAATAGAATTATCTTCCTAGGAAGAGGAAAGGTTCTGCCAATATAGGAAAGTGTTGGAGTTTTTGCAAATATTTAATGGGAAGAAGTCAGATATTTTGCTTGAGAGACTTTTTTGGCTTTTATTTTTGTGCCAATAATACATGATACATATGCTTATTTCATTGCCATTCAAATATTGATATGAAACAAAATAAATCTKAACACCACAATTGAAATACAGCACTCTGAGTGTCTGAGAGCTTTTTGGAGCTCCCAAACTGATTTTTTTTTTTGGAAGCCTGAATTTTCTGCGAGATTCTAAGGATCCTTTACTTTTGAGGAAGAGTTTAAAGCCGATTAGTTGGTGGAACTGTGAGTGAATAACAGGTCCTTGTAGTCCATCAGCCCTAACACATTACAATATCTGATCTCCCCCTTCTCAAAGGGTGCTCCTGGCTGGYCCTAGTGAGCTGCAGTCCATGCTCCTGCACACCTGTTTCCCCCCTAACCAGCAGGTTTTATCTCTAAGGATAGAGCATATATGGGTGAACAGAACTATGCAATCACAGGTGYGTGCTATAACAGTAAATGCCTTGTTGATTACTTAAATTAAGACCCATTTCAGAACACAGCTGCTTAGTACTAATGTGTCCTCCTTAGGTATTGTTTTTAACAAGTTGAGAAACCTGCTCAAGGAGKTTTTTTGTCACATCTGCTGGTTAGGTATTGAGCATGTGATAGAGCAGCTATATGTAGAATAATGAGAAATTTTCTTTAAAAATATCCAAGTTTCACAATAATTTTTTTTATTWGATGAGGGCTTTGAGCTTGACTAGCAGTGATGTATGAATGTACAGGTTTCTACAAGAAAAAGAACCCCAACTTCTTTTTGTCTTTGGCAGTAGGAATGTTTAAGATATATGTCACAGCCCAAGTCATAGCCCAAAAATAATGACCTAAGGATTATTAATTTCCAGTATACAAATGAGCTTTATACAGTGGAGAAGAAAAGAACAGGTGGTTTGGGGGATTTTCTTTTGTCAAAAGCTGACACCTGATCACAGTTGACTGGATTAATAAAACACTAGAATGGAGGATCACTAAATTACAGCWAATTTAGCCACTGGGTTCCCATTGGATATCGGTTTGGGTAAGTCCCATCTACTTGAGAATCATTGACATGGTCTTGGTAAGGAGAGGTTTTTGCCTTATGAACCTGCTGATGTTCCTTAGGGAACACACTGGGATTATGGACATGATGGTCTGGTCAACAGAATCCATTTTAATCCTGAAAGATATTCAATAGATCCTCTCACAAAAAACCCCAAACCCCAAACTCAAACATTTAAGAAAACTGTGTAATGGAATAAGAAGACAGTCCTTTTATTGCTGATTAATTGATTGAATGGAAAGTTTGAGTAAATAGTTGGAGAAATGAGGGTGGTGGAGGAAGGTCACCAGTGGATTCCTATTGAGGTCTGAGTGGGCACATGGGCTATTCTACATATTCATGAACCACCTGGAGGAAGGCTTCAACAATGCCAAGACAAAAGGGTGCTGATATAAAATTATTCATAGCAGGACTAACAACAAAGGTGARGATTGAATGTGAAGACTGACAGAAAGAATTTATGAGACTGAGTGACTGGAGAATAAAATGACAGGTGAAATTCAGTAAAGAATTATGAAAGAAATGCACAGATGGAAAAATTCTAACTTTGCATACAAAATGATGGCCTTTTATCTGACCATTACCTCTCAAGAGTAAGATCTTGAGGTTACAATAAATATTTCTATGAAAATGTCATTCTTGATGCTCAGTAGCAGTCAGAAGCAGACATAAATGTTAAGGATCACTGGAAGAAAATAGAGAACAATAAAAAAAAGTTATAAAGCCATTTCATTAATTTATGGTTTACTCACATCCTAAGTGTTGAATAAAACACAGGTAGCTTCATTTTCAAAAGGAAATGTTAAAGCTGAAAAACRTTCTGTGAAGGGCAGCAAAAATGATCACAGTATTGAATAACTTCCAAGTGAGAGCAAACTAAGTAAACCAGGACTCTTCAGCACTGGGATGCAAGCCCTTACAGGAGGGGACAAAACAGAGGCATGAAACATCATAAGTGATGGGAAGGTGATAGTGGTTGATATATTCACTGTCTCTTCCAATACAAGTATAGAGGAATTTAACAGAGACTGTATAAGAGGTTGAAAACAAGCAAAAAGGGGTATATTTCACCCAGTAGGAAGTCAGCCCRTATAAACAAAGTCCCTGAGGCCATTGTGCTGAAAAACAAAAAGGTGACAGTGCTGGGGAATACTGAGACTCGTATTTTTGGCCTAAATTTGTTCAAGCTCTRTCTCCCATTCTGTGGATTCCCCCATTATATTTTCAAAGGCTAAAATCTCTTCCATATCTAGATGGCAACACAAGGACTGGTGGCAGCAAGAATTCAAAGCCTGGGAAAATTGGTGTCATCCATGGTAAAATGTCTCAATAGGTATTTGTTTTTTCTTCTTGCCACAGAGGACGCCCACAGTGAAAAACATCTGCTGTTTTTCACTCATTTATGTCATCAAATGTTTGCTCTGCATACTATGGGAAAAATAAGAAGACACAGACTCCTCCAAGACACTTTAATGGCTGATGATAATAAGGGGTGAGGTTAAAATGGTAGCAAGAGTATGTGAGTTTGGAGTTTGTGATCATAGGAAACTCTATGACCGCTAAGAGGTGCCACTTTGTCAARGAGAAGCTTCATGCTACTCCTGATTCTTGATTTGTAACTGTACAAGGAGACAAACTTTTCTTTTTTCCCATGTTAGATCAACGATTTGCAGTCCAGAGATGCTGTTGCTGCTGGAAGCTGATGTACTTCTCCACCTATGGCCTTTAAGGACACTTGAGTATTTCAGAGCCTGAARGACAATGCTTTTTCTCTGGCAGGCACCTTCATCACTGGTCATGAAGCATTTTTGGACTGGCTAGTAGGTTCATATATATTTMATTTTCCTTCTGGTTAGGCTGTGGAGACCTCCAAAGACCACGAGCAAGGAAACCAACAGGGTGCTGCTGTTTTTACAGACCTGACCATTAGCATTGCAAAATATAGAAGGTACTGCAACAAAGTAGGATTGAGAAGAAAGTCTTAGAGATCTGTAGGGAAGAGTAAAGAGGGAGGAAAAATAAAAAAATAAAAAAGAAAGAAATTCTTGAATAGCTCTGGGATTGTGATATCACCTAAGTTTTGTAAAGTTGAGGAAAACTTTTTCTCCTAAATATGATGAAGCRTTCTCAAAAGCAAAGCAACGATCTGCAGATCTCAAGAGCACAAATGAAGACACAAAAGTGTAAGTGAGAAAGATGCTACAGGAATGAAAGGAAGCCTCAGATTTTTATTCTTCCAAAAGACACAACCACACTTCTTGAGAGGTTATTTTCTCTTTTCCCTTCCCTTCCCTTCCCTTCCCTTCCCTTCCCTTCCCTTCCCTTCCCTTTTCATATATATGTATTGAAATATGTATTTGGTACATTTCTAATAGTTTGGTAATGCTTCTTGTTTTTTGTTAATAACGGAATATTGGGTTAATATACTTTTTTCTGCTTGCTTTTGAACCTCATTCCTTCCAGAAAAGCACCCTCAGCTTAGTTTGACTGACCYTCTCCATATGTCTGAGTCTCTGAGCATCTCTCTATATCAGAAATAGATTCAGGAATTAACTCCATGTGCAATCAACAATGATATAAGGAAGAAGGATTTTAGCTAAGGTACTTAGGAGTCTTGCAGTCTTATAAGATTAATAAGAGCTGGAATGGACATATCTACATTGTTCTAAATAACTGTGCTTATCAGCATTTTGGAAAACAAATGAGATAGAAGTTAGTACACTCTTGTAAAGTATTAGTGTTTTTAGGTATGCTATCTTAGCAATTAAAATATAAGTTTTTCCAAACCTCAGGTTTTTAACTAAAAAGAGGGCGTATGTTTTTCCTTAGTGTGAAATACCTTGGAGAAAAGCTTAARTCTATATTCACTGTCCAACAGAAGGGATGAGTTGGCTTCTTGAAGGGAAATTGCATTAAGTGTAGAAACCCAACTAAAACCTCATTTGCAGTGTTAGGCCTTATGCACTCAGCTTGAGGTTGTTCACCAATCATGTGGGAACAATTATCTTTATGGATTATTGATTATATTAAACCCTCAGGCAACTGTGGGCCTCATAAGGCACTTTGTGGTTGCAAGAAGGGTAAATTTTGTTGGCTCTTTCAAGAGCCTTCCTGAATAATTTGAGAATGTATTAATCAATCTCTAGGGGCAGTTACCACTAGTAATCAGGCTAGATGGATAATTTGATTAATTACAGATTCTTCAGAACATAAATAGGTACAGTAATCAGATTAGGGAAACTAAAAATACAAGATACTGAGACAAAGGTCTAATTAATTTATAGATAAGGCAAGTAAATTGTAAATATGTTAGGACTGGTTGTTGGAAACAGCCAGGGATTGCCAGAGGGAAGGAAATGATGGCATGTTTTTCTCCTCATGACTGCCTTAGTGGAGCATACCAACTGCAGAGTTTCTTCAGTTGTTTTTGAACAAGTGAAGTCTTATTACTTCCACTGATGAACTGATGCAAAATAACAGGATTTGAAGCAAACCCCACAAAGGTCAAGAAAAACCCTTCTGTTTTGAATGTTACTGTACTAAGAATCTTTAATTGTGAGAAGTTGGGCTCTTGTTTTATAGGCAATTTTTGTGTTTTTAGTTTTCTGCTCTTAGGTCTTTAGGTGGTTTCTTACACTGTTTAAGGGAAATAGGCTCTGAATGCTGATATACAGCTATTATTTTTGTAGCTTGTCCATTGTGCATATTTAACATTGGGTTTCTTCCTGCCTACCATATACACTTTTTTTTGTGTGTGTGTGTTGTGTGTGTTTTTGTTTGTTTGTTTTGCTTGTTTCATTTTTGTTTTGCTCTCACAGCAATTTATGGTGCTCCAATCTAGTCCAGAGGAGACAGGATTTCAAACCTTCCAGCAAATCCTTCCAGGAGAGCTCTATGGGACAAGACTGCCTAGGAACCCAAGGAAAAAATGTGTCATCTCACATCCATGGCAGTTTACTCTTAATGGAAAATTCCCTCCCATTTTTCAAATTGGTGATTTCCACTCAAAGGAGTGACAAGATGTGTGACAGATGTGCCACTCTTTGGRAATGGGCCTGGCTGGGTTTCACTGGTGACGCAGATCTCACTGCAAGTCRCCAAATAAATTAGAAGTAATGAAGATTGTACTGTGGGTTAAGCTGCACCCTTCAAGAAACCCTGTCTAACTGCAGGTTGGAACACATGTATCTCTAAATTTATGCTATTTATGATAAAAGTCACTATCTTACTATGCAAAGACAAATAGTATCAGTCATATTTTAACTCAATGGCTTGTACACTTCTGAAGAGAAGCAATACTACAAAAATATGTGGCTTGAGCTACAGAGGCAACAAGCCAAGGTAAGCTATAGGAATCCAGATCTCCTTCTCTGTGATAACTCCTGCAAGTGATATATATACACCATAAAAAAACAAAAGTACATGGGAAAAATTTGCATGCCATAGTACAGTTGTGTTACCAAGTAGAGGCCTAACAATTAGCAGAATAAAATTGAAGGATAATGAATAATAATAAAGCTGGATTTAGCTCTAGAGCCTTAGTTTTTTTAAACACAACTAATTTTGGCTGAACATGTTTTTGTTAGAGAAGAGCATACCTTGTGTATTAGATTTCATTATTCCTATCTCAGAGAAATTAATATCTGAAACAAATATCTGTGGTTCCTTCTTAATTACTGTTATAGAAGATGTAAGCTGAATTCTTAATGTTGTATAAAACTGCATGATTAAAAAAAGTGTTTTATGTGCAACCAGCTGGATACTCCTGATATGTTAGATCTTGAACCAGAACCTACACAGTGTGTATGAGACCTTATCCATGAGACAAATGTGTCCAGTGTATTCATGTTCCTGTACTTTCCAAACATTTGAAATTAGTTTTACTTGGTATTTTTAAGAAAGAAACAGAAAGAATAGYAAGTTCTTATATGATGTGGCTCTATTCATTTGGTAAATATTTATAGGACCATAGAACCATCATTTGGGAAAAGCCCTCTAAGGTCATTGAGTCCAACTGTTAACTCAGCACTGCCCAGTCCTCTAGYGAAGCATGGCCCTCAGTGGCACACCTGCATATCTTTTAAATATCTCCAGGGATGACGATTCCACCACTTCCCTGGACAGCCTCTTCCAATGCATGACCGTCCTTTTGGTGAAGGAATTTTTGCTAATATGCAATCTAAACCTTGCTTGGTGCAACTTAAGGCTGTTTTCTCTTGTCTTTCCACTTGTTGCTTTGGAGAGGAAGACTAAACCCCACCTCACTATCACCTCCTTTCAGGTAGCTATAGAGAACAACTAGGTTTCTCCTGAGCATCATTTTTTCTCATTTTCTCATGTTGTCTGGAAAACTTCCCTAAACCTGTGTGAGAGAGCAGTACCGAAGCCTTTTTATCTGTCTGTTTTCCATGTGTCATAGCAGTGAAATTCCTAAGAGGTATTAAATTCCTTGAGGTATACTAAAGTGACAGGAGGCAGTTTATTCTTATGTTGCCATCACTTGTATCTTGATAGAAAGAAGGAGGAAGAGGGCAATAAATAATAATGGAGTAAGTGCTTTTGATCATGCTTTAATGAAAGTCTCAATACAATAGGGAAGGTGCTGCTCTGAAGCCTCTTGGCTGGCAGAGWCAATGCTGCAAAGTGGCAGGGATTGCAGATCCAGCTGGATCCCATGGCTGAGCCTGAGCCAAAAGTACTCCCAGGGCCACGGACTGGCACGGGTGTCAATGTCAGTCATATGCAAGTGAATGCCACTTGAGGAGCAGATGCTGAACATCTACAGAGAGAATTTTAGAGAAGGACAACCAATCTGGATATCAAGTGGCATCATGGAAATTGTGTGAGTACCCTGCATGACAATGAGCTGAAACTCATCCCAAGGTCAGGGCAACTAGTGAAAGTTTTGTGTAGCTCAGCATCTTGTGTCCAGAAGTAGCTAATATTGTCTGTCCAGAGGGGAGTGTAAAAGCAGAGCATGTGTGCAGGGTGCTTCTTCAGAGGTGTGTCACCCTGGGGGTTGCTTAAACCAGGGGTGGATATTCAYCTACACTGCAAGTTGTAAAGCAAAGAAGAAAAGTGTTACTGTGTGGGGGAGGAAAAGAAAGAAAAGTGTGCCTGTATTGAGCAAACCACGACTCTGCAGGCAGCCTGAGGTGCTCTTTGGCTGGAGAGATTTTTAGAAGCAGGTTTTTCGTGCACCTTCTGTATGCAATTTCCTAAATTAATTGATACTTTTCTCCATAAGGCTTGTACTGCCTATGTTTGCCGTCTGAGAAGCTGTGCACCTGTCAGACCTTCTGCCTGTTATCTAGTATGTGCTCCCAGACTCTTTTGCAGATCTAGATTTGAACTCATGAGAAGATGAAGCATCCTGCCTTATCTATTTCTTTTTCTCCCTGTACAAGTCAGGCTGTGAGCATGTGTGGGGGCAGTGCATCTCARCTGCATCCTGCCGCAGCCCTGATAAATTCAGCAGCATGTGGCAGTGAAGTGCTTGGCAGAGCTCTAAGATAAGTAAGATAAATGCTGTACACTTTCCCAGTGAAGATCTTCATACAAATGTGAAGTAGCTCAGGCTGAGATTCAGGCCTCCTCCTCAGAGAGCTGCTGTGTTTCCCCATCTGCTGTATAAGGGCAAGACTTATTTCTCATGTCTGAGAGTTTGGGGAAGGGAGAGCAGACCGTGTAAGGCCTATTGTAAAAGCAATTAGAGTATTAYTTAAAGACATTATAGTTACAAGCGGTGGGAAACCTGGCTTGATCTCTCTCTTGTGATGATACAAGCCCTTCAAAAAAGTCTTGAGGCAGCTTCAAGCAGCATAAGTCTCATTTTGACTCACACCCTCTTCAGAAAGGCCTGTAAGTGTTGGATCTGCTCTGCTGCATCAGGACAAAGAAAAAAGAGGAATCAGCAGCTGGCATACAGATCCTTCTTCACCAAGCATTGCTGTTTATATTTGTCAAGTTCCAGGTTTTTGAAATTGTGGAAGGAGGGAACAAAGCATATAAAGATCCTTTTCTTTGTTGTTTTCCTAAGYGATATTTGTGGGTGAACTTGCCCTGGTTGTGGAATGTCCACCCAGACATCAGCCCAGGGAAATGCACTGCTACCAGGGCTGAGATTGACAGGAACCTTAAGCCAAGAGTCAGTGTCTTCAATTTTGACAGCGTAATTCGGTATTGAGTTGTGGATGCCTGCAAGCCTGGGCTGGTATCAGCTGCACTAGTAAAAGCAAAGCTGGTATTTATAGATAGGACAAGCCTGTGGTTGCCCCAGTTTACACAGCATGGCAGGAGAAATGATTGTCATGCCTGCCTGGTGCTTCCTGACCTGTCCTCTTCTATGCTATGTATTTATGTCATGCTACCCTCTCTGTGCTACTCTGTGCTATCTGTGCTATGACATGATGTCTGTGCTTGAGACATTCCTCCCACCCCAATGTACTGTGAATGAGACTCTGTGATTAACTGAATTGCAGTCACAGGGCAGCAGAGAGAAGACAAAGATCTGATCTCTTCAATCCATTGTACTGCAGCAGGTAGACAATTTAATTCTCTAAGGCTGATGGTATTTTCACAGACACAAAGTTTTACATGAGAAGGTGAAGAAAATTAATTAAACTGAAGCAGAGCATTGAAGGTGGGCAGAAAATAAATTTTGTGTTTGTTATATCGGTTCAGGCACTGTTTTAAACAAATCGTGGCCTCTTTGCCAGGTAGATTTTTGGTAAATACTTTATCTACTGGTCTGTGTAAATGAAATTTTAACATTTCATTTTGTAACTCAAATTGCAATATAAAAGAATTATAACAGTGCCTCAGTGAAAAGATGCCACCTTCTAATTGCAGTGATTTGAGCTCCAATTTGTTTGAATGAAAGAAAACATTTCAAAATTATAAATGATTGATGTCCTTCAACCACAAAATCAGTAGATACTCATGATTCTCCTCTTTTACTATTGACTTATTGAAATATAAGGTAAAATACAAGGTAATACATTGGTAAACCTATTACATTAAGACCTTAAACCTGTCATTTTTCTGGTACTATAGAAAGTACCCCCAGWATATGAACAAACACCTGTGTTTTCCAGCTGTGCTTTAATTTTGCGGGCATGTTATTATATTATCCTGTGCGCTAGCTCTTGACACCTTCCAGAAACAATGGAATAGTGCAACAGGCTTTCCTTTTCTTATACTTAYTAAGATAAATACAACGTCTAGTCACTCCCTGAGTTGTACAGGCATTTTCCAGGCTCGTTTTCCAAAGAAGAAGCTGTCAGAAGCACACAAAGCCTGTTGTTGAGTCCTTTATTATATTTGAACTGTGGCTCAGTCTGGAGCCCCTCACTGAGATCAAGATTCCATCAATCTAGGAAAGCTATAGCCATGGTGTAGAAGACAATTTTTACTTAATGGTTGGGCTGAGTGTGCAGAAAAGACAGCACTACAGGGGCATGCCAAACCTCCACTACCAGCTAGCCCGGGGAGGAGTCACAGGCAGGCACCTTCCAGACTGATGGTCAGCTCCTCCACCTCCCAGCTCCCAGCATCCTGTCACTGTGAAAGCATAGGAGACTGCATCCCTCTTCCTTGTGCTGAGCCCACTGAGCTGTCACAGAGAAGAAGGACAGGGGGTAGAGGGTAGAGGTTGCATCCTGAGCTCTACTACTTCACCTGCTGTATTTTGAGCAGATGAGATTCATAGACAATTCGAGGTTTGTCTGCACTTTTAATAAAAAATACCCCAAATGAGACTGGGCGTCATATAGCACAGCACTGCACACCAGGACATGAATCTGACCCAGTGCCATTGGGTAAGACCAATTGCTGCTGTCAGAATGCAGCAAGGACAGTTTCACATCCCAAGGTCAGAARAGCCTTTCTGAGAAGCCTTTGCCCAACATAGCCAGAGGCATTGCCCGTGGTCCTGGCACATTGCAGTGAAGAAAAAATGGATCATCAAATCGTGTTATTTGGCACATGCAATGGACATGTCCCTGGACATGGTAACTGAGGTCAAAGAGCAGAGGACATTGTCCCTTTTGCCTCCTTCATACCTGTCCTCTGATTGGGAGAAGGAATTAGGCTTTCTCAGCTGTAGCCCCACAAGCAATTCACCATGTCTTCCAGTACAAACCAATAGGTCATGTGCCCAGCAGGACTGTTTGGGTGAATCAGGAATGGTTTGTGGCATTTATAACATGGAAAAATAGGAAAAGTACCACGTTTCATTATGTGTTAGGGATGTGCCTGAGCAATTATGTTRAAGAAACTGTATTATAATGGAGTTAACTCGTAAAGGCTTCTTCACTGTACATGATCACATCAGTTTTTCCCCACCATGTTTGCYTTTTGAGGGTCTGTTTCTGCAGCTGTAATGCAATTTGCCATATGAGGACTCTAAAATAGAAGCCTTTAGTTTGATTTTTGATAGATCTTTTTTTTTTTTTCTTGAGATGTGTAAGTTGCTAGCTTTCATATCTGGATTTGACCTAAATCTGTGAAGGTCGGAGTTAGCCCTTTAGAGTTTTCATTTCAAACTATGTATTTCACCAGCTGCAGTATAACACACTTTATTTTATAAAATAAAAAAAGACAATGAATTAAATGTTTTTACTAGTGAAGTCTGACGTTGGTAGAAATTCACAATTGTTGAGTATATTTGCACATCTGCATGCTTAAATATAGTCATTAAGCAAAAAAAAAAATCTCAAAAAGAAACCATACACTAAAACACCATGGTCAGACACATGCAAAATAATACCTCCTAAAAAAATTCCACTAGTAACAGGGAAATTCTCCATGATTGGTGGGCTTTTCCTGTGTCCAAGCTGATAAAAAGTCAATGGTCATGCAGTTGTGCTTTACTGCATATCATCTAAAAAGCAATTTTCCTTTCATTTKCAGGAAAGCTTCATATTTGATTGATTGCATTGCTTTTTGCTTGCATTTTGCCTGTACAGATTGATGACTATACATGTAGAACCTGAGCAAATAAACTAATTTTGCTATCATTCTATTTATGGGGCACCTTCAAGGGATATTTACATTCTTCATATAATATTTACATTCTGATACATTTGCCTATGACAAATGGTTTTCCTTCAGGTAGTTTACCTTCTTTTGTGGCTTGGCAAAGGTGATTTCACTAAACAAGGAGTAATTTTCCTTGCCCCAGGTTGGTTCATTTGCCAGTCAAAAGTATGCCTCACAATAGAGGTGAGACAGATGCTGTCTCATTGAGCATGCCCAATAACTTACTGGTTAGAGGTGGAAAATTATACTAGAATTGATATAACGGCATCTTTTTATACTTTTCTACTCARTTTGAGTTAATTTTCTTAGTGTAAGTTGTACTGTGTTTGTGCTGCTGCAAGGAAACACCCTGACCTGTGGGCACCTCTTTTCCTGACCTGCTGTGTGATCTTGCTCATTAGGATGGAGCAGCACAGGAGAGTACAGATGTCTCCATAGGTAGGAGGTAAGTCAGGAAAGGACRTGTTTCTGAACACCCCCCTGGAAATTGTCTGCTCTATCCATCACTTAAGAACCTCTAGGAATTTAAAGCTTCATACTTAAATTTCCCAAAGATGAATGAAAGGCGAAATTACTCAACTAGGGTTGAAATCCAAAGTCGAGCAAATAAATCAGACGGCTGCAAGCCAAGTAATGCAACAGTTTCAAGTCAAGTAGTGGCTTTAAACTGAGGAAGGGTTGATTTAGATTAGATATAAGGAAAAAAATCTCTATTGTGAGTGTCATGAAACAGTGGAACASGTTGCCCAGAAAAGTTGYGGATGCCCCATCCCTGGAAGTGTTTAATGCCAGGTTGGATGTGACTATGAAAAACCTGCTCTAGTAGAAAAGATCCCTTGCCTATGGCAGGGGGTTGGAACTAATTGATCTTTAAGACCCTCTCCAATCCAATCCATTCTATGATTGTGAAATTCTGGGATGTCCCTGGTTTTGCTGATGCCTGTTGGACACGCTCTGAGGGTGCAGACTGGAGCTAATAGCTGAGGTGAGGCAGAGGGTACCAAACCAATCTGGGCACTGATTTTGCAGATAGGTCACCAGGGAATCTGATTGCCTCTCACTAACAGCTGACTCCAGTCCAAATGATCTGCATGGAGGAGTCTTCTGGGAATGAAAAGAAGCAACTAGGCTACACACATTGTTGGGAGAACCATGGTAATTTTTAATATGTAGGACTAAGTGTATAACCTGGGACTTGGGAATTTGTGTGTTTTTTTGTGATCCACTTCTTGTTTTCTGTTTTTCTCTTAATTTACTCTTGCTTTTTTGTTTGTTTTGGTTGTTTCTTTTTGAGGGTTTTTGTTGTTTTTATTTACATTTTTGTTTGCTTTTTCTAAGGTGAGAAACTCAGAGAATATAAAAAGAAGCTACTGAGAGGGGAATTTTACTGTATTGATAAGCATTCATCATCAATATTTATTTTTGTCAATAGTGCACCGTCTTCAAGGTAGGAGAAAAGAGGCAGAGGTCCTTAGCAGCCATAATGCTTCCCTGAAGATCCCCAGCTACTACAGGGTCAGACCCCTGAGCTTGACTTACTGTTCCTTTCTCTGAGAAATGCCTATATTTTCTCAGCTAGTTTGTCTTGAGAGTCTGGATGCTGAAGAAGGAATTACAGTCTCCTTCCCCGGATTTTGTGACAACCCGACTGGCAGCAAAAGGCTGCATTCTTCCTTGGCAAACCTTACTCAGAGTCCTCTCAAATATTCCTATATCAAGGGTTTCACCAGTTGATGTTTCAGAGTAAATAAAGCTTTTATTTTATTTTAAAGAAAACGTTTGAAATAAATTTCTTTTTGAATGGAGATGAGTATAAATAAGAACCAGAAGCTGAACAACGTGCCTAGTGTATCCCAATTAGCACTGGATTATTAGTCTGCCAGGGTGCCAGCCTAAAAGTCGCTTGCTGCTTTGTAACACAGCTGGGCAACTCACTAATTGTTTTTATTAATGAAGAAATCTTCCCTTCCTCAGCTGTTTCTTAATGAAATTGTGGGTTCTTCCTTGGTTAGCAAATCAAATCAKACTGCATTTGCGCATGTTTGTATGACCAACAGATTGCAATTTGAATAAGAATAACATCTAAGTTTCAAATACAGCTCATGGATAATTAATGACCATTCATTGGTAATAATTAAATTTACGGACACATGACATATTATATCTGACTGAGAGAGATTTGTTAGGTTAGGAATACTGGATCCAATACAGAAAGAGAAATATTAGGAAATAAAATTTGGCATCAGCTTAGAATATATTTATCTTGAAAATATTACATAATTTTATAGTTCAAATAAGTATTTGAACAGCTCTTTGTGGAATTATGTGATGTAGTTTGTAATAAGTGTGTGACACCAAAGTGCTACCGAGACTTATTTCTTGCCCCAGTCACTTGAGGCAGGTGATAGTTTTGTGAGATTAATACTCCTGTCACATAACACTTGTTTCTGCCTAGTGTTATATCTTCCACTTTATTGTGCTTGTGAATCAAATGCAAATAAAATCAGGGTGCCAACTACATTTGACAAGAGTAAATAGCATCCTTAGTCAATTTTGTGAGGCCTCTGAAAGGCCAATAGGGATTTTTTTCCCCCAGTTTTACTCATCCTATTTAGTGATGGAATAAACATACATTCCCTTGCAAGGTCCTGGACTGGATAGGGCTGGTGCAGACAGCAATCTCCTGATCTGCTTTTTTGGCTGCTATTTCAATTCTGTTCTGATGCAAGCATACTGCAGCAAACCTGCAGCGGCTGAACAAAGAGTGTGTGTCCATTTGTAGTTTCTAAAATTTTCTTGTGGTAACAGAGGGGGCTGTGAAGCGTGAGCTATCCTGAGAGCTTTGGTGCCCAAAGTGCATGCTTTGAAAGCCATGCTAATTGGGACACTGGGTCAGTCATGAGAGTGCTGAAAATAGGAACAAACTTTCTGAATGTAAGTAAGAGAATGAGACATAGTATGTAGGAACTTATCCTGTGTGGTTATAGTGCTAGTTCTGGAGCAGGAGGAATTGTGGAAAGTTTTATCCATCACTGGTCCCATGACGTACTGTCCCACTTATATGTGCCTGCAGGATGTGCTCCACAAACTGACACAGAACTCAGATTATAGCATGGACCCCCTTGCTACAGTGTTCTGTCAACCCTGAGTCTTCACAAAGCCCTGCCACTGGCCCTCTTTCCCTTTCACCTTTTCTGTCAAAATTGTTAGTATAGTAAATTCTCTGGGCTGCTGGAGCAGCAGCTCTCTATTCATAAAGGAGAACAAATAGTGAAAAGCCATTGAAAAGTCAGGAGAAGAGTGAATTCTTGGAGGTTGCTACAAGGACAGAGTGTGGGGTTCTTCATTTTCTGACAAGAAGGTATCTCATTATTTCAATCCAGGATGACTCTAATAGGAGTAATTGTTAGGAATTTTTTTTTTAAGGCATATATTCATTGAGAAGTGCAGTTATCTTGTGACAACTTATGTGAGATTTTAAGCAAGAAAGAAGATGATGAGCAGGAAAAATTCCCAGGAGAGAGTATTGTTACCTTCCCTCTTCTCTATTATCCACAAGGATGAGAACGCTCTGTGAAGTGAGAGGAGACCAAGGTTCAATGCAACCCTTGCATCCTCTTTGGTAACATAATGTTGGACTTCAGTTAAAATGGCTGGAAGGCTCAAATGGACAGAGCAGTTTTAGCAGGTAGAAGTGATAAACCAGGAGTGTCTTGCAGAGTGAGKACCTGAGGAAGGTAAGATGCTGATAGTGCTGTTTTCTTTCTGCTGAGAGGGTAATCTACTTGTGACTATTCAGTGCACGTCTGCCTGCATCCACATCAAACAACTATTCCCCAACTGTTCCCATGAGTTAAAGACCATTTAGTTGTTTGTAAGTCTGCCCCATTGCTTCCCTCTTTTTTTGTTTTAACCTCCATTCTGGAGCAAAACTTCAAATCTKGGCAGCCAGTAACTTGTTCTTCGTGATAACTAGGGAAATAAAGTCACCAAATTTTCCAAGAAACTGCATTGCTATGGGTTGAACTCTAATTAATGAGGTAGGAGAGAAATAAAAAGGCCACTCACGTCCAGATGGAAGTCTTGAGAAATAGTATGTCCTGGGAAGTTCTGGAAGATGTGAAGGGGCAAGATAAGCAGGAGTTCTCTGTACTGATTTCAGTTCTTTTAGCCACAGGTTTGTCTGTCTCTTGCAATCTAGCCATGGTTTACATGGGTTTGAACCTTGTAGACACATCAGTGGATAGCTTGCCTTTACCCTCATGYGTTTCTGCAGGCATCAGTTCTAACAGAGTGGACTTTAAAAAAAAAAACATAAGTTGATGGTGGTTGCTGCAACAAAAGAGAGAGAGAAAGGTATTCAGCACTCATGCCAGGGTGGCCAGGAGGGTCATTCTTTGGAGAGGCGCTATTCTTTG
Organism: Cardinalis cardinalis; assembly: GCA_014549065.1. Classification (NCBI taxonomy): domain Eukaryota; kingdom Metazoa; phylum Chordata; class Aves; order Passeriformes; family Cardinalidae; genus Cardinalis; species Cardinalis cardinalis. Next base: position 1,124,218 of record JACDOX010000046.1, on the reverse strand, counting down.
GGAGACACCCAGGCAGGGCAACCACTCTGACCCAAGCCTCACATGCCCAGGGCATACAAGGTTAGGTGGCATTTCTAAAGCAGAGTCCAGTGTGGATGGTAGGTGTAGTACTAAGTGAGGCTATGCAAAAATATTATGCAAGGTTTTAACATTTACAAAATTAAGCATGTTTCTCCAGCAGAACCTCTCCCCTCAATTGATTAATGAAGTGAGGAGTTTTTGACGGACCACTTTTTCCAAATGTACAATAAATAAAATGTCAGCAGCTACTAGAAAAGACTGAAAAAAAGATCTCTTAAAATAGTTACCTAACCTGCACCTYTTCCTTTCAGCTGCTATAATTTCTCTGCCACTCAGCAGCCCAGAGAGCAATGCTCAGCATGTTTTACAAGCACTCCATGTAACTTGCGGAGAAGAATAAAAAGGTCATCTTTCTAATGCTGTGTAATCCTGTACACTATTTAAGTACTAAAGGTATTTCTCTTTTGAACCAATAGTACTGGAAGAAACAAAAGTGAGACTCATGAGCATTTTAAAAGGGTTCTSTTAGGCATATATGTGATCAAAGCCAGGAACAGTCCTTTGCTGAGAAAGACACACACTGCATTTTCAAGTTATGGGACTTGTGTAGTCTTGCCCACATCATAGCACAATATCCTCAGCTGTGTCCAGTGGAGCTATGCCATGGGTGTGCCTTAACTCCTACATGTCTGCTGTGTCTATTGATTATCTGCGCAAATGATGCTAAAGCAGCTAAGTCATGTTTACCCAAATTGAAAAGATAATTGGCCAGATCCATCCGTCATGTGACTGTTCCAACCAGTGCAGTTCTTTCAAGGACAAATCTGTCTCAAGAGAAGGAAAATTACCCCTTACTTACATGTTGTTAGACCAAGGCAGGTGACAAAATTAATAAGGAAAAATAAGACAGATTTCCATTAAAAAGAACATCTTATCCAAGTTCATGCTTCCCTGAAAAGATCCAGAAAAATGCTGTTGGAGGATGAGTTCCTGTGTCAGGGTGCTGCTGCAGGGCTCTTGTGCCCAGTCCTCGCCCAAGTGGTTGTGCTGCAGAGACTGCTCTGAGCAGGCACCCAAAAGGCTTGGCCTGGGTCTCCTCCCTGACACGTCTCCATTGTGGGGTGGGCACAGGAGGGTGCAGAGGGGAARCTGGTGGAGACCTCCTTGTCTCTTCCCCAGCTGTACTTCTAAGTAAAGTAGGAGCACACATCTGGGCTGATAGACCCCACAGGCTTCTGCCAGCCATGCCACTTAGAGCGGATGTGAAAGAGAGACAGCTTGTTAGTGAGGTCAAAACAGAGCTCACTTATTTATCAGCATAAACATCCCCGGGGGGCTGGATTAAATGTTTGCATGCTGGGGAAAACAGATTGTGCCAGCAGAAAGGATGAGTCAGTCCTAAAGAGAGATGCATCTTGCATTCTGCTTCTGTGCCTGCCAAACTGCCCTGCCACCTATTACTGGGGAAGCTTGAGCCTGGAGTGTGATTTTCTAGTACTAGTGGATATTTTTAGTCAGRTTCTCTCTTACACCCTCTCTTAAATGCTAGCCATTAATGCAATGCACATCCTGTTTTTGTCATTTTGTCCTTAGAGACTTCTCGATGGATGGATTGTTCTGTAATGCAGGTAACCCTAATGAATAAATAAATGTCAACTCGATATTTCACAAAGTAAAATACTATAGCTATTCTCAGTAACACGCTGAAGTAATTTCACCTTTACAGGAATTCTGATCTCAATTTCAGTGTTTTCAAATCTATCCAATACAATCTGAATGAACAATTCATTATGAATAATTTATGCAGCAGATTTGACCCACTTTTCCATTTGCAAATTACTATAATTCCTCTGTAATGGTTATATTTTCCCCTCTAGTTTTTCCCTACAAACCTAGATTGAGGCCAAGGAAGGCCATCTAAAATAAATGGTAATTTAACTCTACCTACTGCTTGCTTCCAGGCTATGGATGCAACACTTCTATGAGAAAATATGATATGGAAAATACACTTTGATTATTTAAATTTTGTATTATTCCTCTTTGATCAAAGAGCATAGAGGTACTTGGTTGTGTGCTGAGAATTTTATGCAGCTATCATTTGCACATGTATAGAATTTTTATCTTGTGATTAGTCATCTCTGCATTACTATTGTTGCTAATTAGTTCATAAAGTTAATTTTGTAAAGAAGCTCTAAAAATATCAGTAACATGCATGGAAGGTTCAGCTGAAACTGCAATATAACATATTTGCCTCCTCTTCCAAAGGCTTTGTCTTTAAGCCTCAGTTCTAGAAAAATTCTGGCTTCATTCCTGATTGATGCAATACCTGGCAAGCATGTTTATCTGTGGCTCTTCAGAAGGCTTTACATTCTTCTCTTCCCTGGCATAATTTAAACAATGAAATTATATTTGTGCAGTGTTTCTCATGAACTGTGTAGTGACAATTTTCCCTCTTTCTGTTTTTAATTAATTGTTGTCGCACCTGAGCACTGTCCCAAGAAGATGAGGAGCTCTTGAGTATTCTACTCTGTGTGCAGTTCAGGAAAGAAGTTTCTAACTGTGCATGGGGAAATGAAACAACGTGCACCTACCTTTAATAATCCCAGTGGTTCTGATACAGAGTCGTTTTATCTGTAAAACAGCTCTTCTGAAATCTTTTGGCTCTTCAATTTGTTCTTCTGTTTGCATTTTAGAATACAGTGTGGCAGCCTGCATTTCAGCCTCAATAAAGTGCAGAATTAGGCACTCATCCTTTAAAAGGATTCTTATTTCTTTATAAAGATGGATAGCTTGGTCATGGAAAGCAGAATATAGCTTCTGAAAGAAATAGGAACCATGTACAAATGAGGCAGTAAAAATAAATGACACAGTACATTCACTGGCCAAGCAAGATGTTACAGTGTACATAAAGGCTAAGATGCTGACTTCACAGGACCTTGTGAGCAGAGCTTCTGTAGGCAGAAGCAATTTACAATTATTGGTACATTAATGACAGTATGTGATAAGTGAATTACTGGGACGTTGGTAAATGCTATTCTCATTAAAAGTCAATCTATTGTTGGCACTAAACCCATAGTTTTCAGATATGCCTACATATTGAGCCATTAAAAAAATGTCAGTCTGAGCTATCATCTGGCAAGAAGAATCTCAACTGAGGAATGAAACCTTACTTTAGTAGGTGTTGTAGAGTAAATCTTTTTTAAGCCCCTGGAAAACCATACATATGTAAGATACTGGAAGACACCTTTCCATTAATTTCCTGCAGAAAGGTAGAGAAAGTAGGTTAATAGTCTTTGAGTTACAGGTTCAAGCTGTTGAAGTGCAGCTAATTTTGAAAAATGAGGGCCCTGGCAAGAGGGCTTGGGACATTCTTTATCTGAGATGTTAGAAAGATATTACTAGAATCTCTCCAAGATTCAACTTGCTCCATCATGGAGTGGATTTGCATTTTAGGGTTTATCCTCATGGTATTGATTACTTGTATATCTGAGAAGAAWATAGACTTCCAATTGGATGGTTGCTGGAGGAAGTATTGCTAAATACAGAACCTATGGAAGGTGTGTCTTCTAGAAAATGAGTTAGCAAAAATGTGGGGGAAATGGGGGGAGGGGAGGGAGGAATAACTATTCTTAGGAATAGCTAGCAGTCACTCCTCATATAAAGCTGAAGAAGTAGGCATGTGCTCCTAAAGTTTTTGTAGTTTTAGACAATTGTAAATGTAGAATGTTACTGTACTTCTTCTCAAGGGGTCTGGTCAAGGAAGTCTGATAGGCAAGCAGACAACTTAGTTTTGAAGATTGCAGYTGAACAAGGATTCTGACCCTTGGAAAGCATTGTCTGACCAATGATGGGTCAAAGTATATTCTCTTTGACTTCTTGCTTATGCAAGCACCTGCCAGCAAAGTTTTGTCTCAGCAAATTGACTGGARTGCTAAGACTCTCTGAAATATGAAGAGTCCCTGGAGATGTGAATAGGGACACACTATCCCAGAAAAGGGATTTCTAACTGGGGAAAAGACCAGCAGGAGATTCAGAATAACAAGAAAGAAGACATTGCTGAGTCAGCTGAGAAGTTCCATTTACTTTAATCTATTTTCTTCTTAGTCATCAAGGTCCATAGATAAACATAATTAGCATATTTCAGCCTCAGCCTTGTTTACTCTGACTTTGAAATAGCTATGGATTGTGATAATAATCCTGCTTCCTTGCTGATCATTTCTTATTTGCATGTTTTCATAATAGGTAGCTCTTGGGACACATAACATTTTAGGGTGAAGACCCTTTCTGATTGCCAAATTGTTCTGAACTAAGATCAGACCTGACTGGAGGGAAGTTGTTAAAGCAGTAGTGTGGTACMATAAGGCCCTGTTGCCTCAGAAGCCTACTGGGAACACAAATGTTTCCGTGAAACTCATAGGCCCAGGCAAAACGACAGCAGTATCTGTATGACTGCAATCCTGAAGTAATGTGTAAATGCRCTGCATTCCTTAGGGATGGGTGCTGTGCCTGTGCTGCTGTAAAAAGAGGCTCTGGAACTGCTCAAGTCTCAGGGTCTTGTAATGGAGCTGATTCCTCCTTCACTGCATTTGGCTAAAGGCTTCCTCCTTCTCTGTGTTTGGAAAACATATCCTCAGTGAAAAGCATGCTCATTCAGGGTTTGAGCAACCTCCTCAGGGGGCCTTTTTTTCCCTGGAATAATTTCTGTCTTCTTGGATTGTTCTTCAATCACACTTTGTGCAATAGCCTCATGTTTCTCATTGACATGCTGACATAATTGTAGTAAGCTATGATGTAAAGAGGTACTGCACACGGATTGAAAGCATTGGATGTCTTGCAAATCTTCAAGAATCTCTTAGGAATGTTAATGAATCCCATTGTTACTCATTCCATCAATGGCCTTTGGGTTGTTTTGGTTTTTTTGTAAGAAAAAGATAAAGTGCAAAATGTTTTAAGATGCTTATTGTAAAGTGCTGAAAGAGGAGCCTTAAAATAAGATCAATACTCTTCTCTGCACCACACAAGTTTAAAAGAGAATATGTAGTTTGAAATGCAATTTCAGTTTACTTTACTTGGGATTCCTATTCGAAGCTATGTTGGAAGAAACTGAATTTTCCTCCACTATGTCCAAAGGAACTACTGTATTTTTACTGATATCTCAATTAACATTTGCAGTGCTCATATTGCAGAGGAACCAGATTGCCCGCCACATATTTGTAACGCAAGAATGTTGGAAGTATTTTTTATTCCAAGTAATAAAGTAGATTAAATTAAAATTTGATTTAGGGTTTTTGAATGGCACTACATTCGGATCAAGAAAAAAATGTGGTGTTCTGTATTTGAGACAGGGTCTTATGTGTTTTTAAGCAACAATCTAATAACCTTGAAGTTATAATAATGAGAAACTGAACAGGAGGATAAAAAATTCTTCATTCATATATATGAACATATATAAAATTTCTAAATATTTTATTTGTACATCTATATATATACATACATAAAARCACAACATGCTTTATACATTATTAGACTTCAAAGACGTATTTCAGTTTGACAGCTGAATTAAACAATAGCTTGCATACTGATGAGTAGTCATTCATATTTTACCTTCTTTGATGAGTTTAAAAGTTCRTATGGCCCAAGAAAACTTTACTCACTCCTCTTCACTGGCAGGAACTTTAATTCTGCCCATCTGGCTTTTAAATAGGAAACTACTTAAAGTTTTTTCTGCTTTTTAAAGCTTCAGATTTAGATTACAAATCTCTGAAGGTACATACATGTTGTCCCATTGGAGCAGAGCTGGATTTCATAGCCAGTCCTCATCTGCTTGCAAGTTGTTCCATGTTTGGAGGTTGTCATCTGGAACACAAACGCTGCTCATCAGTATGAGCTGATCTGAACTGCATGGTTCCAACCCAGTATTCCCTGCCCACACAGAGGTGTCCAAAGGTACCCTTGTGATCTCTCCAGCCCTTACACCCTCATCCTCTCCTGCCTTCACATTCACATTGGGCCCTTAGCTGTACAATGTGTTAAAGGCTGTTTCTGATGGAAAGCTACCAACAGCCTCTGCCTGCAAACTCCGCTTGGCTCTGGACCTAAGAAGTAAGTGGCCAGGAGAAAGTCCAGAGAGCTCTAGAGAACATGTGGTGTACATGGTGGCTTTAGCAGCCCAAAGCTCAACTTCTGGCCTAGGCCCAGGAAGCCACTMTTATCTACTGCTTCAGATCTAGCATAAGACTAGGTAGGAGTTGTGTGAAGAGAAGAATTAGTAGGGGCTCTAGATGGCTGTTTTGGAGAGGATTGGATTGAAACCTCAGACCTCACATTTTTGTTCTTATTGCTTTATATGTTCTTTTTTAAGGCCTTTTTCATTATAAACAAAAAGCTTTGTTCAAATAAAATGCATTCTAACTAACTGGCAGCTGTTAATCTTCAGTACTTGCTCTTACTCACTCTTTAACTTTTTTTCATCGAGGCCAGAACTGTGCTTATGGCCCACAGCAGCAGCCTGGCATGGCCACCCTGCTGGGCCAGGCAGGTAGAGGTCACCAGTCCAGCTGTGAGCTGTGTGGGGCTAATGCAGAGCCAGTAGCATGAGCAAGGATGCAAGGACTGGCCACTTGCTTTTCCTCTCTTGCTGTGCCAAAAACAGTCACAGAAGCTGTGGATAGTTTCAATCCAGAAGCTGTGGATAGTGCAGCTATTCTGACAGCACTTGGGATGCCCTCAGTAGCAGCACCGAGGGTACCTATATTGATGACACAAGTACATTTTGTCCTTCATTGAATAATTGCTGCTGGAGTCATTAAGCATCCTTTTATGGCCAATGTTGTGTGACCTCAACCACCAGGAGGTGGGTGCTATCATCTACAGTGAGGCTGGAAAAAAAATAGTTGGTGTTTCTTTACTGTGATAAGGAGAGAGTGCCAACCTACACACTCTCAGGTGGTGTGAGCACATTTTCTGGGTTTGGTCACAGTGCCATGGGGTGGCATTTGGATAGCAATAATCTGCCTAATCACAAGGTGGTAAGGTGCTCCTTGTAGTTCCTGTCCAAAGTGAGTGCTGTACACAGAGGAAGATAACTTACAGATTTTTCAAGGAAACTGTATCATAAAACCTTTGTACTGATGGTGTAACAGAGGAGCAGAATGTTCTAGATGACTTTACGTGTTTGAATGAAACATATCCAGCTGATTTCAAAGACAGCTACAACTTCTCTTCAGTAGCCATCAGCAGATATCCTCCTGGTGTACGCACACAATGGAGGGTTTCATGAAGGACTCTAATTTTTACTCCAGGTAATAGTGGTGGCTTCTTCAGTGTTTCACTGACACCATATTGAATAATGATAATAGTGGTTGAACTAGCAGCTTTCTATGATCTCTCTACATATTTTCCTCATGTCTTATACTTTTTGTAGTATGTCTTCAGGTATTTTTTCCTAGGTTAACTCATCAAATTAGCCTGTTAATACAGAAAATGAAGAAGAGCTTTTGTAAATGATGTGTAATATAAGATATAATTTGACTACTTCTAGTGAAAAGAGAAGGTGTAGGAGAGAAAAGGTAGAGTGGATGTCTTGGTACCGGAATGGAAGTTGGAATGTGTAATACACCCTGTGCATATCCCCAGTAGTGCCTGGGACTCAAATCCTCACTCTGGGCAGGGCAGTGTCTGAAGCGAGCCTGCAAGAAATTAAAAAGGGTGAAGCCAAAACACTTGTCCATCTCCAAAGGCCAGAAATTGAAGCAAATGCTGCAGGCGAGTGCCTTTATTCTCTCTGTCTGCAAAACATATCCCTGAATGTGTGATACTGTAAATATTCTTCTGAAGAACCAAAACACAATCAACTGGATAACAGATGTGCAACCCAMTGCCTTTTATACACCACTTTAGATGCTGATAGCCACTCATGGAGCCAGAGACCCAGTCATTCTTTGCCTCAAGGAACTCTGTTACATCCCGTCCTACACTGCAGATTCTTCACCCTGCCTGAAGCTGCAGAAGACTGGATGAAAAAATGTCTTGCTCCAAATTGTTATTTTCCTTGTTTCAAAAGCAAATGTAGAAAGTGGTGCTCTTCCAGGGTTTGGATTCTTTCCTGGAATGGTGAGTTTGAACATTCCTAGGATGCAGACGACTTTAGCTACTCTCTTGGTGAGCAGAGTCTGTATTTCTGTCTGTATGTGGAAATACTGCCTTGTCTTATATGCTAAGGCAGTCTTATGGCTTATATGACTCTGCAACCATATTTTAAAAGAAAGCACAGTTTTCACAATGATTTTAGGCTGTAAAAGCAATTCTCAACTAAGTGAGCAAGTCAAAAATGCAAGTACATGTCTCAAAGACAAAAGAAGGACAAGACTTTTAGAACTCTGTTTTTGTATTTTCTTCTGGTTGGACTAGGTGTACTTTATGCAATGTGTTGACTTCTGTGACTCCTTTTTTTAAACTGATTATCTTTCCTAGATATCATACAGGAACCTGGATTTTTAACTCATATTTGTGATCTGAATTTTCACACATGGGTGCCTGAGTAGCTATAGTGTGGAGGAAAACAGGGCTGAAGAAAAGGCACATTTCCCATGGGGTAGGTCATCACTGACAACAAATGTAACCTCATTATCATTTTCTTATCGCATTTCCCATGGAGGAAACCTAGAGTGAGATTGCCATAGGGTACTTAAGTATGTCTTATTTATTCACACTGGGACAGCAAGAAAAAAAAGAACAAAACAAAATTCCCCACTATCTCCTTTGGTATCACTGCTCTGATGTTGTCTTTATTCTACAACTTTCAAGTGGTTTCCAATGAGAGTGACCACAGCAAGAAAGACAAGAGAGAAGTGGGGTTTTTTACATATGAAAAACATCTGCTAAATGCTGTCAGCTGTCTGCCATGAGAAAGCTTCCTCTTTTTTTTTCTTTTTTTTTTTCTCCCTCCAATTGCTGCCTCTACAGCCTCTGCCTCTCTCACAAAAATATTCCAGCTCTGGGCATCGAGTGGCAAACATTGTGTGGTAGCCATAGGCTCCCAGACAAGTTAGATCAGAAAAAACATTCAGTGATTCCAGCTTAATACAGTAGAGTAGCTGATATTTTGTATAGACTAAAGCAAAGCTGCCAGTATGATCAGGCATCATGGTTTTGCCTCTTCTTGTCTTGGAAAGCAGAATGACGTCTTGTTGATTAGGAAAGAAATCTCTGATAGGCTCTGGAACCAGTTTAGGAAATTGCTGCCAACTCCAGAAATTTGAAAGAACATAGCCAGATTAGTTATTACAGAAACAAGATCCTTGGGATTTGCTGTGAGATCTTCTGACCTCCAAATATCTTAAATCATTGACATAAATGAGTCTATTGAACAACTGCATAACTTGGTGCGGTGGGCTGACCCTGACTGGATATCAAGTGCCCACCAAAACCACTCTGTCACTCCCTTCCCAGCTGGGCAGGGGAGAGAACATAAAGCAAAAGGCTTGTGGGTCRTGACAAGGGCAGGAGGAGGTCACTCAGCAATCATTGTCACGAGCAAAATAGGGACGACTTGGAGAAATCACTTCTTTCCAATCAAATCCAAGTTGATTCATGAAAAATAAACCAGGTTCTGCCAGTAAACTCACTCTAACCTGGACTCCTCTCTCCCCAGAGCCATGGGTCCTACCAKGAGCCTCCTCTAGTGTAGACTTCTGTGGGGTCACAGCCTCATTCAGGCAACCATCTGCTTCTGGGTGGGCTCCTCCAAAGGCTGTGGGTGGATCTCAGCTCCCCTGTAGACTTCCAGGGGCTTCAGGGGAATCTCACCTCCTATGCCTGGAGCACCTCTTCCCCCTCCTCCTTCACTGACCTTGGTGCCTGTAGGGCTGTTCCTCTCACTCCTTTTTTATGGCTTCAGCTGATGTTTTGCAGGTGTTTTTCTTTTCCCTTTGTAAAATCTGTTACCCCAGAGGCACTACTGCCAGGGCAGTAAGGCTTGGACTTGAGCAGCAATCAAGGGTCTGTCTTGGAGCCAGCTGGCATTGCCTTTGTTGGACATGGGGAAACTTCTGGCATCTTCCAACAGGGAAACTGCGCCTGTAGCAAAATCTTGCCTCACAAGCCCAATACAATGCAGTTTCAGTGGGTACAAATACTTTACAATTAAATCCAATGGGACAAAATGCCAGGAGAAGAATCGTACCCAGCTTAACACAATCAGAAAATTTTATCTATTAACCACAGTTTCTGCCCAGCTCAACCAGTAACAGTTAAACAATAAAAGTGCAGGCCTGAATGCGGAATTTAAATGGGTGCAAGAGGTGAAACACATTACTTAATGTTATTACTAAAATCCTAACTTCTAAGTCCATAGAGCCAAGTCTCCCAGGTTTTCTTCCCTTAGTGATTTGCTGCTGAAGGAAAGGAGGAATTCCAGGACACTGACCAAAGGTAAGGTTTCAAGTACACTGAAAACATCAACTACTAAAAGTAGTAAACTAGAGCTGTCATCATAGCAGCATACTTCCTCCATTGCTTGTTTTAATTCAAACTTGTAGAGTCATAGAACTTGCTGAACTTTGCATATATCACCAACAGTAATACTCTTTCAAAAGTAATCCCAACATTAATATCCTAGGCAGGGCAAGAAATAATTAAAATGTAGTAAATTCCATATAAATGTTTCCAATATTAATGTGAAGCACCTTAGTCAATAAAAAGGAACGGTAGTTTTAGTTCATAGAAATAAATATTTAAAAACAATACTATAATATTTCCTTTCAGTTGCATTTTTTTCCCGTGCAATATTAACTCTTCTTGACAATAATGGCATTGTTTACTCCAACTAATATCTTTCATTTTTCCCTTATAAGAGCTGAAATGATGACACATCTCACACATCCTTCCCCCATCACTGGGCAGCAATATACAGCTCCATAGATACATACRTCTCAAATGCCTAGATAGCTCTTTCCACAAAAATAATCCAACTTCAAACCTCTTTATTATGGGCCCAGCTGATCTGCTCCTCTTAATGCTGAAGAGTTTGTATAAGAAAACTGAGACTCCCTACAGGAGGTAGCAATAGCTGGTAGATTTCTGCAGCTGTCAAATAGAGCAGCACTTCAGAGAAATGCTTTCGCATCCTCCAGGATTTTGTTTTCTAATTAGCTTTGATATATACCATCTCTGAGCCTGACCCTATTCATGTACAAGTTACTGTGACATCTYGTTACTGTTTACAGCCATCCACAGTACAAGCACAAAAGCAGCCCAGGGTGAGGTCTCCAAATTCCTTGCAGATTGAGGTATTCGAATTCAATAACAAGATTAGTGATTTTAGATTACTAAGGAAGAGGCCAATTATCTAGATAATGCTTGATCTGTCTCCTAGTATTAAAAAGAGGAATGAAGTTACTTGGCCACTTGGAATTTTCTGTGGCTAAAAAATGGCTATTTTGTAAATARTTGAATTGAATGCAGAGACCTAATGATGCAAACTCAATAGCTTTACTCTTAAAAATAAGTAATGGACTGCCCATGCATAAGGCAATGGCACAGCCAAATGCCAGTGTTGGAGAGTTACTGGGCTGGGCTTTGACATCTGGCCCCTGAGCTTGCCAAACTTATTCAGTCAGGAATTGCAATGGATGACTACGTTAAAAAACAGAAAGCAAGCTGAGTAGGGATGCAAACAACCACCTTTCACTCCCATCTCTTCTCCTCCTCCACCCCCATATGTCACAGTGCTCGTGAAAGGAACGATATCCTGCCAAATTTACAGTTCAATCCCATGTCTGTGACAACATTTTTGGAACATGAAAGCTATTCTAAAACCCAAGCTTTTATTGAAATCTAATCTGTGACCTATGAGACAGGAGGTGTTTGGAGTGGAGCTCAGGAAACTGGCCTTTTCAAGCCCTACAGAATTGGGTCATCCAAATTCACTGTGATCATGCTGCTTTAAAAATGATGTTTTCCTGCACTCTGTTATCACTTGACAGTGCATGGTGTCAGCAGGTTGCTAGTGAAGCTCAGGGTGCCAGATGATACTGGATGTCATTAATGGCTGATGGAGAACTGCTAGGCTTCATCTTATGGTTCTCTGCTGACTGAAGTTGGCTCTTTTCTATTACTTTAAGAATATTCCTAATCCTTTCTAAAGGGTTTATGAACTTTAACAAATGGCTGCCATTTAGAGCCTCCTTACATTTTGATGCTGAGGGAAAATGATCCAAATTAAAAATAGGGATTTTGAAATTGATTATTGAAGTTACATTAATCTCCCAAACCAGTGGAAACTATTATGCAAAATGAAACTCACTTTCAGTCACTGTAATTTGCTTTCCTTTGGACTTTAGAAGTGATTTAAATTAAATTGAATTTAACCTTGTTTCTTTCTGAATAARAGCATCTGTATAAAAGGTTTAATCTGGTTTTATGGTTATTTAGATTAGCTTTACTGAGAAAGATGAGAGAAATTACATTGGAAAAGATAAATAGAGACTACAGAAAAGCTCTTTAGAGTATATAAAATGTATCTTTTTACCCAACCCTTACGTTAACCTTTCTACAGAAACGGCAGATTCAGTGATCATTTTCTGTAATTAAATTGTCATGGAAATATTGATATAATTTCAGTGTAGGCYCTATTCACAGTAAAATGTGTACATACGCACATTTATCTTTGAAATCAGTGGATTACCCAAAAGTATGAGAGTCAGCCACCTGTGCTAATGTCGCAAGGTAYAGGCCTGGAAGTACAAAGCAGAGTATAGCAGAAAGAGAGGCCTTGTAAGTCTGTTGTTTATCCATTTCTAGGCTCATATGAATGTAAAGAGTAATTTATTTATTTTTTCAGCTTTCCTCAGGGATTCATGCCTCAAGTTTCCTACTGTGGACATCAGTGACTAGCTGTGGACATCTGCTGTGGGGACATATTTGTCTCTTTTCTGCAGTTCTTTACAACTTCTTATGACTTGTCTTTTTTACGTAAGACTGCTGTAATAGTCTTGTTCCTTACTTGTGGAGGACTTTGGAAATCACCATATTTAAGTGGCCTCTGCTGCCCAGTTATCACTAAAGGCCCTGAAATTAGGTTTATGCTCCTGCAGAATGTGTGGTTATTCTCAACATGCTTCAACCTGCCTGTTGTTTTAAGGGAAGAGAAAGGATAATGCCATGGTCTGAAGCACTGTCTTTTTTACTCTTCTCTTTCAAAAAGACTGGAGCAAAATGCAAGATGAATTTTTTTCTCATAAAACAGTTTGGAATTTGATTAGCTACAAGCAGTGCCTGGAGCTGAAGTCAAATAGGTGCTACCAGTTCAGGCCTTGACCCTTCCAGTTATGAAGTTTTCCAAGCTGGTCAATCAGTAACAGAGTACTACAGAAATCCTAAATGATGCCATTCCAGGTGATACCTCTGCCAGATTCAAGTATAGCTCTGAGATCAATAGGGTGAAAAATGTGGGTAATGGTTCATGTGTTCACTATCTGCATTTTACAAAGATTCAAGACTTCACACATGCTTTTATACGTGCTTAGTGCCACTGAACTCCTTTCCCCTGAGCAATTTATAAAGCTTGTCATTGGTTTGCTCTGTGGTGTGATATAAAGTGTAACTATTCCCAAGCCATGCAGGGATTGCCTTCTCTGAAAATTCTGTACTGCAGCATTTTGAAGAGCATCCCATTCTCTCTGACAGAGAAAGGGTGAGATTAAGATTTCCAAGGAGCATTACTGCCAGAAAGTCTGGCAGTCTAGCCTGACCTCCTGAGAGTAGTTTGTCTGTGGCAGTGACAGACAGAAGAACTGGAGAGCCAAAAGTAGAGCCATTTGGAGAAACCAGAAGTGTAGTGAAGGTAGGGCAGAAAGCAAAGAATCACCTATATAACACTACACTCAGATTTGGAGCATTTTACTGCATTGCCAACMTCAAACTCTTGTTCTGTCCAAGTAACCAGCCAGGCAGATTTCATGCAGCAGCTGTTGTCCCCATATCCAGGTGTGCTTATGTGTCACTAGATTGGAAACACCAGGACCCTGTTTAAGCTGCATCTGTACTTTCCAGAAGACTGTGGCTGACGGTCAGAGCTTGGGATCATTTTTTTCTGGTCTTCTTACTGGGGATTTAACTCATCAGAATATAGGCTGGGTCTTGAATAGGATATCATTGTGTAAAATAAGATCAAGGTACAGCTGAGAAGTTCCTCATTGGTGTTTGTAAAAGTCTCCCTGCCCAGAATCAGTTTCAAAGACTATTTCAAAGAGTATTTAAGAACTTTGAATGCAGGCTGCACATAATCTGGTACAAGAGACTACACCTTTGCCTCCCCATGGYGCCTAGCTTGCTGAAGCAGCTGAAAGGCCTGAGTTTTAGTGACAAAATTTTCTCAAGTGCCCAAAGTTATGCTCCAGTGAAAGGCTAAGTGTTACTACTTAGTTGGAACTGAGCATCCAGCTGTTTATTTTCCCCAGAAGCCTCAACAGTTTTCTTTCAAACATACTGCTGATGAAGGRGGTCCTCCTCTGCACAGTGACAACTGACACAGTCTCTGAGGTGACCTGGGCCACCAGTGCTTGTATTCAGCAAGTTTGGCTGTAGCTGAACTCCAGTAGAGCACTTTGTGGGTCTGTAAGCCATGGCAAGGGCATTGTGCCCTACCTSTAGGGGCAAAAATGCAAGCTTCATAAGCCAGGACAGGGAACAGGGATCAGTCTTCCTCCATAATGGTGGTACCTTCTGAAAGGCATGGCATACTTGTTATCAGTTATCCAGATGTTTATTCACCTGGATAAAACCYCAGAAGAGACTCTGGATATTCATATTAGAGCCTGAGTTTTCTGTTTTACAGGTGAGTGCCCTGACTACCACATTTTCTGAAGTGCACATGCTCTCTGATTTTTCCCAGAGTCTTAAGACTTTTCCCACATAGKGTGATCACATCAAGGAAAGGCAAGGAAACTGACCACATCCAGATTATTTTCTTCCTTACAGACATGGAAGAAGTACCAGAAGGCGCTGTTCTGTAACCACAAAAGCTGAAGAAGGAAGTTGCCTTGRCTTCCTACTTTCTTCATCACCATGTTATTACTTCCAACTCTGCATCTGCAAAGAAGGGATTGTCTGTATCTTTGCAAAACTGACTGTAGGCTTCTCTCTAGTGAGCAGGACACCATGCTGTGGACCCAGACTGTATGCATGCATCAATATATGTGTACATATGTGTGTGTAGGCAWGTATGGATGTGAATATGGAGGTGTGTATTCCTCCAGCCTTGCCTCAGTTAAACTCTGTTGAGGGATTGGGTTTGAGATATTTCATTGTGCTTAGTGTATCCTAAAAGTCTTAGATGACTTCTGCTGAAGGTAGCATGTCTGTCCAAAATTGCCTTTTTGAGGCCAACTCTCAGCTCTGGGTTCCACCCCAAGAGCCACAAGTCCTRGCAGAAGCCTTGCAGAGCATTATTTTCAAGTACACATATCTTCTATTTGATCCAGAYCTCAGATATCCAAAAAAGGCTTGTTGTCTGCTTCTTATAACCTAGTGCTATGAAGAGCATGGAGATAATTTATGTAAATTGTGACACAGGGAACTGGTTATGTACCAACAAGAGCTAAAGAGCACAAGAGGTCAAAGGAAAGATATGTTAAAAGTTTTGCATCGTGTTGTTATGGGCACCTGCATTTTGGGAAGGRGAAGAGAGGATTAAAGGTTTCTCACAGTTGGGCCACATTCCTTTCATGATTATTTAAGTATTACACAAAGCAGATTCTAGCTCACAAAATACCCGATTAGTGAAGATAAGACTGGCAAGGAGAAGGCATTCAGTGTGTGAGGGCAATTATGTTTTGCTGGAATGAAATGTGCTCATGAACAGGGTTCTAGTTCAGCAGAGAAAGGTTTAGGCACCTTAATTCCTTCCTGTATTTTTTTCTTGGTTGAGAATGGTATAGACTTCACAGAGTTTATGAAATATCAAAATGTAAAGTTCTTGCTAAAGAAGCTATACTAGCTCAGAGTGTGTAAATGCAAACTTATATGTAGCTTATCCTGGTAAAAGATGCCAATAAAGAGGATGGTGTTTAGAAATATGGTGTAGTGCTGCCTAAGAAACAGTTCCTTTTTTGGGTATGAGTTGCCCGTTTGTTAGGTAGCTTTGACAATCTAATCTCAGTAGCATAGACTAAGCCACAGACAGCCAGCCCTACAGTCATGCAGTTTTTGTTTGCCAGCAAGTTTGTGAAAACAATGCCTGGTGAATGCAGATCAGTACTTTAGTGCAGAGCAGTTGTCCCTGTTACCTTGCTCTGGGTCATGGAGCAGTCTCTGAAACAGGTGGACTGCTCTTGTTTGAAGTGAACAAAATTTTGTGGTTCAGGAGAGCCGTTAGTGTGTTCTAGCCGGTTGTCCCATTCAGTCCATGGGACACAACTAGACCTACCTGAGGTACTGCTCCCTGAAACAGGGATAATGTGTCCTGCAGACCCTTAACACCAGCTGTCCTTCTCCGTGGATTCACTGCTATTACACATCACCTCTTACTAATGCAGAAACCAGGCTCTTCAACCATGACTTTGGAACAGAATGGAAAATAAGATGTATTAAAGTATCTCTATTCCTCATCCACATGTGGCTTCAGTACTGGATTTTGTCACTGAGCAGCACAGGCATTTTTGCTACTTAAGACCAAGATTTGCAGAGTGATTAGACTGGCAATAGGTCTTTCATAGAGCATTTATTATTTCATAAGAGATTTTAGTTTCCTCTGCATGAGTAAGCAGAGCAGCATGACTCCTTGTCTTCCTTTGGGACTCATGGTGTGAGATAGAGAAAAGCTATTGCAAATAAATCAACAGTATTTTGACTCTACTGAAGAAACCTTTTTGTGTGGGAACAGAGATCTGTGACTTATGTTTGCAGTTTCTGTACTGATCTCTTCTGGCTAGCACAGTCTCTGCCCTAAAAATAAATGCAGACTGTACATTTGCCCAGAGGAGTCTGGAGAGCAAATTGGTCCAAAATGCTAGATAATAGATATAGTTATGTTGGTTATGTTCAAGAACATTAGTTTCTTCTGTGAAATTGTAAGTCATATCTTGATTAGCAAAATAGTTTTGATTTAAGGACAGAACACAATGGCCAGCTGTGACACAGTTACTGCTTCGTTTTTTGGAAATAAACTGCCTGGAGAACTGACCTAGGTTGCACAAGGAGACAGCCCAGTGGGTAGGTACTCCCACGGTCACCTTGGAAAAGGCAGTACTAAAGGGAAGACTTCAGGCTTCAGCTGTCACAATGCTGTTTGTTCAGGCTGGCTCAGCTYCTGACAGTGGGGAGAGATGTCTTTGGTGGGCTGCGTGCCCCAGCCATCTATCTTAAAGTGTGATGTACTCTGCTTGGAAAACCTCTCTATTGCTCTCAGAGCTTAGTTTATACTGGATATTTAATATTTGAAGTGTTGAGGTGACTTCCACCCTCTTCTGTTCCCTCTTCTGCCCTCTTCTCCTCAGTGTGTCACAGTAAGAATTATGTCTGTTTGTCTGCAAGACAAACTCACGTTTTTAAAACTGGAACRAAACACCTTCTCTACCTCCCAAGACCATTTTTCAGTTAGCTTCAATATTTTTTGTGATCAGGCTCCTTAATATTGGAGACAGAAGATACTGGAAGATCCTAAAAATTGCCATTATGAATTACAAAATAGATAGTAGGTAGTTTTCACATCTCATGTGACCTTATGCTGAAAACATGATTTTAATCATTCAGTGACAATAATTTCTCAAGCATGTGCTTGCAAATGCCTTTAAGAGAGTGACAGAAATTACACTTAATAGTTTTTCTGTGAGATACTGAAAAATCTTTATCTTTGGGCTGATTTTCCAGGGCATTAAATGACTTTGTTAGAGAGAGGCCAGGGTACAATGTAACACGAGGCATTGTGATTACTGAAGCCATTACTGGGTATATTGCTTGTTGCAGGCAGTGTGGTGAGAGAATTTGTCAGTGCAAAGAGCAGTGTGGCATCCTCAGCGTGTCCTTTTCTCTCCATCTTCTCTTTCTCTTGCAGAAAAAGAATTTGCAGTGAATTGCTTTAGAAAAATTGAAGACCTACAGAATAAACTGAGGGCAAAAATTCATTCTGCAAATGGAAAGGGATCTGATAAATATGGTGCATTTTTTTATTTGAAAAACACAGCAAGCTGAAAAGCAGAGGTCTTGGGTGCTTTATATCTGTGCTTGATTGGATTGTCTCAGATCTTTTGCCATCCAAAATAAGTTTCTTTTGCCATCCAAAATAAGTTTCCTCATGCCAATCACACTTTTTGCTCTACAGCAAAATTAGAGCTAACTACTCACAGAAAGAAAATCCAGTGGAAATATGAAATTTTTCTGTTCTGAGCTGCTAGGAGCTTGAGATCTCTTCCTTCTTTCCATGGGGCTGTTTCTATACAAAAGCTAATTCAAATATTTAAAACTATTCATTTGTATGTGTACTGTCATAATATCAATCAGGACAGCATCTGAGGACCTTTACCTTACTTTAGGTGTGTTCACTTTTGGTGCAAATTGTGTGCTTACCACTCTAGACATGTGGTTTAGCAATGCACAAAAGAATCAAAACCTTGCATAGAGAAATAAAGGTGTTTGATGGATTTCAGTGTTTGTTCTGAAAAAACATAAGGCACTGAGGATTATTGTCATCAAAAACATGCTTGGCAGGTGGCACAGCCAATATGCAGCACTGCAAACCATGGCAAGGCAAAGTTCAGAAAGATGATGGGCACTGACAACTCATTTCCCAGCCTCTCTCTAGCTGGTATATTTGTCTGGGAGTCCTACAGACACCTAGGACAAATAATGCTAACTTCTTCCAATCTGAGGTAGCAAATGAAGGCTTCAGAAGGTAAATATACTCAAGTAAGATGCCCTCATCTAAAAAAAATTAGCCTACATTTCCTTATTCTCTGGGAAACATTGGGAGATGTCATCCAATAATTTGATTGTCCCAGGGATCTCAAAGCATGTGTAATGTTGAGTCATTAAGAAGGCAGCAGACCTCATTCTGGGTGAGACTGACAAATAAATAGGATTTGTATTTCTAGATAATGCTTTCACTGCTGTCCTTAGTACCCTTTGGTTGATATTATTATCTTTGCAATTTTGTTTTGGACCATGCCAATGAAACTAGCAAGTGATGTCTGAAGAAAGGACAAAGACAAATCCTGAGCCTGACACTGATCTACCTCTTCAGCTGGGGCCTTCTGGAGGGGAACAGCCTTGGCATCAAGAGGCCACTGTCAGAGGCACAGTTCCTGGATGCTATTTGAAGCTTCCCCTGGAGGCTGCTTATTTCAAGAGCCTTGGCTTCTCCTTGCTCTGGAGCTGGCATTCAGACATGAATAATGACAGCCAGGCATTTGCTTTTCAGGTGAACATCCATATATCTCAGTCAGGGGACAAAAGAGCAGCTGAGGGAAATGGGGTATGTGAATATTTATAGGCACATTGAATGCATGATTTCCTCTTTAATGCTACACAGGCTTGAAAAAAACCCAGAAAAGGCTGGCAAAGGAAAAGCATTAGTCCAGGTTTGTTACATGGCTGACAAACAAATAGGTGGTGTATTTCCATTCTAATGTTTTTGCTGACATTTTTAGTATCATCTATTTGGTGTTACCCTATTTTGATCCATAAATACTTGCTGACATATATTTGAGCTGTAAAATACACTCTCTGTATATTTTTAGAACAAAGTGACCCCTAACCTATTTTTTATGCTGGGGCACAGCAAAATGTGGAACAATAACTGAGCTTTGAGTTTTGTATTTGCAGGGAACTTTGCATATATTAATGTGTTTGAAATTAATGATCCTTTAATTAGCATGATAAACCAGAAAAATAAAGCAAATATAGGATGACCAACTCTTCCTTTAAAATTTTCAGAATCTGTCAAACCCACTGATATGAGAAATACCAAATGTTTAAAATGTACGTTTCTAAAGATTACAAAAGCCTGCATATGACAAGAGAAAAAAAACTGCTCATTAAAATAAAAGTAATATTTTGAAAGCTTTTAAGAACTATTTGCATATCAGAGAATGGAATCCAGTTTGGAAATACTCTTCTAGCGCAGCTGACTAGCTGGTTTTCCTGAGATTAGCCTAATCAGCTAGCACGGAAAGAGCTGGCATTTGGTCTTACTGATGCATTGCAAAAGTACACTGTAGGCTTTGATTAAGGTTTTATGCTGCTGTTAGAAAAATGCCTTGTTGCAGCAGTGAGGAAATTCACATTCTCCAAGTCCATGTGGTTGGATATTATGAATGAGAAAGAGTTGTATAAGGAGTGTGATCTGGATTAAACCGGGGAGGCTTCTGCTTGCCAGCTCAAAGAGCAGAACAGGCTGCAATTGACCTTGATTTTAGTAAGGAGATAAGATAAAAAACAAATAGAATCTAGTGAGAAGGAGGTCAGGAGAAGAGAGAAGAGACTGCCTAAAGAAACTATGGAAGTTTTGCAGCTGGCACTTACAAGTGTGGGTGCAGTCAACATGCTTGAGGGCAGGGCTGCATTCAGAGGGACCTGGGCAGCCCAGAGGAACAGCCAACAACAACCTGCTAAAATTTGATAAGGAGAATGAAGTTCTGCCCCTAGGCAGGGAGAATTATGGGGATGGATTGGCTCTGCTGTGGGGCAGCTCTGCTGTAAGCTTGGTAGCTGGGTATGAGCCAGCAGTTGATCTGGCAGCAGCAACATCCCAGACTTTATGAATAGAAACAGCCAGCAGAGCAAAGGAAGTGATTACTCCCTTGGCTCAGCATTTGTTACGCTACATTTAGGCTACTGGATCCATTTTTGTCACCCCAGTTCAAGACAAACATTGATAAACTGGAGGGAGTTCAGTTGAGGCCACTAGAATGGGAGGAGAAAGAGAAGTTATGCTGTGAGGAGAAGCTGAGGAGGGAGCAGGACTTGCTCAGCCTGGTGAGGACACAGCTTTGGGGGCACCTAACAGCACCTGCAGTGAGGATGGAGAAAGACACTTCAGACCCTGCAAAAAGTAAGCTAACCCTGTATGGGGCAGGAAGTTGCATTAGAAATAAAAATTCCCTTGCAAACTGAGCTGTCCTGTAGTTCTACAAATAGCACAAAGGGGGAGTAAATCAGGGAAATAAAAATAGTGGAGCAATTTATCTGCCAGAAAGTCACATTCAGAAAGGTCTTTCCCAACCCAGGTCATAAGTGCTGTTTATACACTGGTGTGGCCACACAAAGAGGCAGTATAGTAGCAGATAGATTTCCTGGTGGATAAGCATTCAAAAAAGACATCCATTCCACTCAGTGAGCAAAGCAAGGCTCCTGAAGTCTCAAAAGGGAAGCAAGTCTGGAGAGAAAAAGAGAAACTTTAAGACAGATGGTGAGACTATGAGAGGTGCTCAGGTAGGCACAAGTACTCAGCCTGGGGCTGGACTCAGGTCTCTGAGTCCTCATGAATAATAAGAAATTAAAACAACCAAAAGAGCCTTAGAAGCGTGCTGGTTGGTTTTGTTTAGGACTGACTGAGATCTTTGGGGGTAAAAACTAAAATTGGAAGACAAGATCAAATGCATAATTCAAAGTTATAAGAGAACATGAGTCACATGCTGAATGCCACAAAATCAAGTTTCAGGCTCAGAGATACTATTAAAATACGGTAGTTCAAAATCAACATACTGTTTGCGAAGGAAGTTGCAGCCAATTTGCTGATTAATCCTCCTTCAGTCCTGTAGAACAAGTGTTCTTTGGCCTACATAAAAAGCATCAGAGGCTAAAATTCCAGGGCCCTTGAATACATTTTTTAATGAAGCTATTTTAATCAATGTGGAAGAATTATATATATATTCAGGGAGATTGCTTGTTTTGGGTGATTTGTAATGGGTGGATAAGCTTTTTGTTTTGTGCCACTGACTTGAACACTGCCCAGAACTGGAATGGTTGGATGTCATGAGTACTATCTGCTGGCTTCAGTCCAGTTTTAGTGGGCAGGTGTCTATACTATGAAAAAACATCATCACCATTAACACTAATTTGTATCTGTATTCAGAATCACCGTAGAGAGGCCAATATTCAAATGTGTATGACTCCTTTCAGCTTTTTCAGGGACAGAAATGGTGTTCTAGAATAAGATGGAAGCATCACTGGAAAATACTCATGGCTTGTATTTCTACATATATATATATATATACATATATATATACACACACACATATACTTTACTTAAAGACAACCAAGAAAAATACAGTTTCTTAAGCTTTAAATTTTACTGTTTTAAAAAAAATTCACATTGAAAAAAGACCACATAAAATTTACTTTGCAGTCAAGCTGTCTTCCGGATGTTTACTTCATCACAGTGGTTGCTTTATTTAATGTATTCTCAAACTATTTTCCTGCATAAGAGCTTTTTCAAATTAAAAAAAAAAGAGTGGAGAACTGCATCCCCAACCCTTAATTCATCTCCTGGCAGTCACAGATGACAACATATCCAGAGTGCCCCTAATACTCACGGCTTCCCCCATCAGCTGGCTGCTGCTTTGCATAAGGCAGGGGTGTTTCAGAAGAAGGTAATTGAGTATGGGACTGGTTATTGGATTAATTTCAGGCTTTGGTAGCCTTTCTKTATCTGAAACTGCAAGGATATACCTGCCTCCTGGATTAGCAATAGAAAGGGAGTACATCTTTGCACAGCCCTGATGAACTCTCAGCTGCCCTCTCTGCCTCAGTTAGACCAGCTGAAGGAGGAGCTTATGAGTAGGACAAGAAAACCCCATGGCAAAGAAAATTTTAAGGCTAGATTTCTTCTTTTGTTTCTAAATAAAAAACTAGAGCCACTGCTGGGGCATGAGAATGAAAGATGCAGCCAAACATTTCATAATGTGATYCATGCTAAAAATAGAAATAATTCCTTTGGTCTTTTCACCTCTGTGAAAATGATGCACTCACCTATACTATCCAGCTCTCACCCTACAGCCTTTGGCTGTGATATTAAAAATTGTTTRTGTGGTCTGGTGCTGATAAAGAGATAGCTGGCAAAGGAAATAGCATAGCGAGAGATTGAACATGATGTAATTTTTTTGAATGTGCAAAGGTTCCATTAGAATTGCTAGAAATTAATGATTTTGCATTATTTACTCTAAWAAGGGTGTACTCAATTAAGCCAGTAAATATAAACATCTCCATTCTAACAGAATAACTTGCTTAGCCTTTAATTTCTGGCAGAATTTCTTCTTGTGATTATTTTCTYAGTGTTGCACTTGAGGGTGCCTAAAACTTTTGGACCTCAAAGAAATCTATTGTGAGATTCAATTTCTGACTACTTCTGGATGTTGATGAACGAAAAGAAAATGTTATTTAGCCTTGCAGGACCAGCCAAGTCTGTGGGAAATGAAGCTTGTACTCTTTCTGCTTTGTCACCTGCCATAAACACCAAACTCTCAACAATTCATGGAATACTGTTGCCTGGTTTTGTCACTTTCAGTTTAAAACATGACCTGGAAAACAAATGCATTGCTACATTTCCTCCATCATTATGTTGGTTTATTCCCAAAAGAATGAAAAGTATATTCAAGATTGTTTTGAGATGGGTTAWCAGCTGTCAAGACTTTTAATTGGACTTTTGTTGAGAGTAGTTTTGAAGACTGGCTCCCTTGTGTCTCTGTAAACACTATCACTGTCCTTATACCAGTCAAAAATTCTGCATGAAATTATCATACTGCCCAGGGGACAGGGCTTGGAAAGAGTGAGGGAGCTGGAACATTTCTTTTTCGCTGATGTTGCTTATTGTCCCTTTTGACTGTTCTGAACGTGTGTATTGCAAAGTCATTGACTTGGGAGAATTCTAGAAAAGTATTCAGGACAGCTCACACAGCTCACAGCCCACACGAATTGTTAAACCCACAAAAACCCCCACAGAAACCCAMAATTTCCAGGGCAACATAGAATGAGGCATCTGCCCATTTCACTGGCAGGACTGAGCCATTTTCAGTCACAAGTGGCAAGATTGGTTTAAAATTTATTGCTACATTTTATCTCAGGGAATTCATAAACACCAAAGTCACATAATTAGCAAAAAGCCAATAAAGGGTTTAATTTGTATGTCCTGGAAAGTCTTCCCAGTCAACCATAATATGTCAAGAGCTCTGTCTAGAAATCTAGAAGAAACYTGTTTTATGTGGACAAGGAGGGAGATATGTTTTTTCAAGGTTTGCTTTTTTTTATTTTGCAATATCTGTAAACAGAGCAGCATTATTTTCCTCGCTCAATTAGTTCAAGTAATGGACATATAAACGTCAGGTTGTAAAAATTCTGTCAACCCTAATAAATCAAAGCCTGTGCTGGATAAGAATAAGCACTGCCCATCACCATCAGATTTAGCTGGATAGACACCCATGGTCTACTGGGCTCTGCTTCAACCTGCTGGAAGACTTAGGAGATGCCCAACCCTAACCAGTCTCTCACATTCTCTGCCTCTTTCTTTAGTTCCTTGATTTGAGATCCACACTGAACATCACTTCCCACTGCTTTCGACAAAGTGAAAGGGATTATAAATCACTCACTTTTATATTCTACAAGTATAGAAGATTGTTTTAATTGTAAAGCTCCAAAATCTCAGAGCAGAGTCCCATTTCTAAGCAGGGGAAAAGAACTCCATTTACAAAATTAAGACCATTCTCCATATGCAGCTTTCTTATAGAGAATAATWTTCTTACTGTGAAAATGACAGAAAGAAAGCAGCATAAAGAAGGATTTGGAAGCTACTTGTTTACAGTATCACTTGGTTGACACTTTTATTAAAGTGGCATTTAAATATTAGACAGTAAAATATAAGATAAAAATRAAGGGGACTTTTGGAACACAGGATTTTTTTAGTAACATTAAGTTACTTTGCAATRTTCATATATTTATCTTCAGATATGATTCAAAGGAAAATCACAGTTTAGGACCAGGAAAAATTTTGAATGGAGAAAGGAAAGCCCTAGTCCATGTGAGAGGGATTGCTCCCCAGTGCAAATACGGTTTTACCCAGACTTCTATTTTATAGCAAAATACAATCTTGCCAGCACTAGGAGAGCATTAGTGAGCCAAGAGTTGTCAATTAGACAATTTATTTGCTACTCACAAACTCTGGCCTTCCCAAAGAGGTTTTTCTTTTTATATTTATGGAAAGGACTGAAGTTTCYTAACACTCCAGCACTGTACAACACTGTTTCGATTTTCTGGAAAAGAAAATCAGAAGTGTGAAGTACAAGTGTGAAGTGCTATGATAGTGCTCCATCCCAAACCTGAGTGTCTTCTCCATGCTCTAATGATAAAAAATTATGACAGACATCAGCCTTGCAGATCCAATTTAATTCTGGAAAGCTAGGATCCATTTTAYTACTTTATCATAACTAACGTCTTTCAAATTATGACTTCATTGAGAACATCATTGTCTGTAAATATATCTTACCCTGAAATTCATTCATCTACTTCCTTTGGTGACTTTTTGGATCTGAGATTGTAATTAAAAATTCAAAATTAGAATTGGCAATTGTGTCCAAGACAGAATGTTGATAAATTGTTTTTGCACAGCTGTGATGAAATTAAATCTACTCCAATATTTCAGCTGTATTGGCTTCATAGAGTTATCACAGGCAAAATGTAGTAAAAGCTTACTTTTGCCATTAAAGGGAACAGATCTGCTTCTGAACACATTAAMGTGACAAATCTGGTGAGTTAGTAGGTGACATTTTTGGATAGTTACTCTTCAGAATAGAGCCGCACTTCAAAGCATGTTGTGCTGCACTAGAACACATTCCACCAGAGGAGAAGATGGGGCCACAATCACAGAGGAAAAGGAATGAGGGGGGCCAGCCAGTTTCACTGAGATGGTGGTCTTTGAGAGCGTAACAAAAGTGTCCTGGCAGAAGAGAAGGAAAAAGGTGGGACTAAGCCCAGTCCAGTGTGGAACACGTGAGACTGGCACACCCCAGCCTCTGCTAAAGCTGCAAGTTGAGCTTTAGCAATTGCAAGATTTYGCTTCCCTTCCTGYWAGGAAATGAAACTTCTTGCAGGGACATGACCAAAGCTTTCCAAATTGATCCCCATTGTAATCACAAGATTTTGTTTCCTTTCCTGAAAGGTAATGCACTGGTTGCCTGCTARGCACACTCCTGGAACAATTTTTTTTTATTTGGTTTGCCCAGCTCAGTCTTCATTGCACTCGATTTACTCAGTTCCACGCATAGTAAAATTCTTCCCTATTGTCATGTGAGATCATCATCAGATCTTGCTAACAAATCCTCGGCCATGATATATTGTCCTCCTTTTAGCAGGGCAGAACCTGTAATACCCAGAAGTATMAAGGAATATTGATTTGCATGGGTTTGATGGATGGCATTTTTTCCTGAGTCAGCAGATTGGAACCTTAGTGCTGTGAATTTACAGTGAATGTGTYTAATTTAGTAAAAAATGCCCGTGTGTGAATGTTTGGGGTTGTACTACGCCTCTCTCCTCACCCATCATCTTGCTTTATCTTGAGACTAAGGTATTTTCAAGGAAATTTTGAAGAGATTTCCCCATTCCTGTGCCACCCCATGTGATGGCATACAGTACTCTGAATTCCTAATTTTCAAAGTATTACAGAATCATTGACTAATTAGGGTTGGAATGAATCACTGGAGATCTACTAATCAAGCTTCCTACTACAGCAGGTTCACCATGCAAGATGGCATCTGGGCACGTTTTGAATATCTCCAGAGAAGGATACTCCAACAACCCCTCTGAGAAATCTGTTCCAGTKCTCTGTCACCCTTGAGACTTCTTATCTCTTGACTTTTTTTCCACACAGGAGAATTTGCAATYGAATAGAATTAAGGATAAAATAGAGTGTAACATCTCACAAGCAAACTATGCAGAAAATCAGGAAGAGAAAASATGAGCACAGTTTATATTTGGCAGTCATAAAGGTAGCTAAGGATGTCCAAGACAGAATTAGCAGCAGATACCCGTGGGGAAAAAATCCAGTTTGCTGTCTTCATGACATTRATCCTATTGCTCAGGACTGTAAATCTACATAGGGCAAGCAATATGTTTCTCTTAGACACTGCTTATTACATACCTGATATATCTACAAGAGAAAGAAGCCTAACGTTTTGTGCTCTTGGGTGCTGTGGACAGATCAGAAATAAACTGATCATAAACTTCATCTGAAACAAATCACCTTCATAGYCTCTCTTGGGGCAAGATCAATTTGCACCAGCCAAGGATGTTGCAGGCTGCCTGCAATCTCTTCAGAACTGTTGCCTGGTGCTGGAGTGCCAGATTCTCATTCTCCCAAATGCCAAGTTCATATTTTGAAATAGAAACAATACTAACAAATTACAGAAACTGTATGAGAACTAGCAGGCCTGATTTCCCATTATACTGCTTCAGTCTGCTCTAACATGGAGGTGAATGAGACCATCAAAGCATGCTGCAGTGCAATGCAGGAGTGTTTATAAGCAGATTTACCAGGCAAGCTTGGTTTGTTTGGTTTTTTTTTTTTGAACAAATAGAAAAATCTAAGTAGGGAAAGCCAGTAGATTATGTGGATTTGAGTCATGCACGCTTCTTACTGCATATCATTAAACTTTATTCTTTAAAGTGTATTCACACTCTAAAGACTCACAATCCATGTGATTGTGCTATCATGTAGGAAAAAAGCTAACTAAATACTACTTGAAAAAGGAGCATTAAGTAGCACAGTATCTTGTGGGCTAATTATACAGTGAGGTAAGAGCTGGAAGGGAAAATAAACAGGACTAATGAAATGACAAGATGATACTTTATAAGGATTTCAGCACACTTGTGTGAATAGAAAAATAATTTCTTGAAGAGTTCAGAAAAAAAGCACAATATAGTAGCATAGGATCCACTCCAGAAAAATGACAGAAAGTACCCGAGATAGAGATTTCAATCTGAGAGAAAGCTGAAAAATTATAGTGGCAAAATCAGGGGAACCATGACTCATTGGCCTCCAATAAAATGTTTGCCATTGTACTAAACCAGACACTGATGGTCTTGAAGAAATGTACACTCACATGGCAGCATATTTGTGGATACAGACATGGAATTTACTTATCTKTCCTAAGCCATGTTGTAGCTATTTACTCTAATTTTTGCCTTTTGCTTTTCTGTCACWCTATTTTCCTTCCATGATCTGAGCATAGAGACTAACCACCTCAGGGAACATTTCCTCTCATCCTTGAATGACTSTTTAAATGTGATGATCAGTGRCAAWGGGTCTGTTTGGRGGCCAGTAATGAGCAGTGTACCCCMCCGGTCAATACTGGGCCCAGTTCTTCTTAAAACCTTCATTAATGACCTAGGTGATGAGGGAGAGTGTAGCCTCAGAAATGATGACAGCCTCATGACAAAAAACCAGGATCAGTGGCTGATATTCCAGATAGTCAGACTCACATCAGAGGGATCTTGAACAGGCTGGAGAAGTAGGTGGATAGAAATGACATGAAGTTCAACAAGGTGAAGTGCAAAGTTCTGCACCTGAGGAGARAAAATCCCAAATGCCATACACTGTCTGTCACTAAGCTGGAAAGCAGTTTTTCAGAAAAGGACCTGAATGGTTCTGGACTAGATGACCTCCAGAGATGCTTTTCAAACTCAGCCACTCTGTGGTTCAATGGTTCTGGGGTCTGAATCTGCTAGTGATTTCCATGTTTCTCTATAGAAGCACTGGTAACCAGCTAAGGAGAAAGATGCGACCTAGCTGCTTAGGGGTATTTGAGATACGTCAGAGAATCCCTCCTGGTTTCCAGAGGCTGTAGAGAAGGAACTCTGCATACAGGTGTTAGATTTTATCTTCAAGCGTTAGTGATATATCTCAGGTTCATTACAACAATGGTCGCCTACAATTTTTTTTATCAGAGGCGAATCAAGCCTTTAACAGAAGCAAGGTTAAGTGAATGCCACTCTTCCTCTTCCTCTTGAAAAGATAAGACTAGTAGAATGTTCAACAGGACAATTGCCATTGATATATACCTGCTGCCTTGCAACATGACTGAGCACATCCAAGATCCTTATGCATTTAGGGAGACACTGTACAAAGARTGGTGTTTAGTTCTAGATTCAATGCACTGTAGGTGTCTGCTTGTAAGCTATGTATCTAAGCTCCCATCAGAGTGAATGGAAATCTAACCACTACATTCAATACTCTTGGCATTATTGACTAGGACCCTGCATTTGGGCAGCTGAGTAACTCTTGAGGCTCCACTGACTCATGAAAGTAGGAAATTATTTGTACAAATACTGCCTTGAGTCTGGGAACAGCAGGCATGCTCAAAGTGATGCATAACCAGTTAAGGAAGTATTGGAGGGTAATAAAACTCAAAGATGGAGAAAGACCCTGACTCTACTCAGTGTCTGAGATGAAACATTTGTTTCAAAAGGGTACTTCAGTGAAACATGCTACAGTCAGGACTCCAAAGATCTTTATCCCAAAGGAGTCACAGCAAGAACCAAGTCATAAGTCACTCCAGAAGAAACTACCTGTCAGCAACAGAGGTAATGGCTGACAGAGAAAGCAGGGAACAGTAATTAAATCTGTCTCTCCACTCTGAGAAAGATGCAATACATAGTATATCTTCAAGCAGGCGTGATAAACTATTAAACTCATGAATATTCATGCTAATTTTTAGTTCTTCAGAAATATTTTGTGGTGACAAAGGACAGCGTGATGGGAGCCTTCAGGCTTATGGGCGTGAAAACAAATGGGAAAATAAAATTAATGAATTATAGCTACAGGTCTACTTTAAAAAATGGCAAAATGGAAGAATGTCTCCTTTGCTAGAATCAAAGAGTCATAGAATGGGTTAGGTTGGAAGGGACCTTAAAAATCACATAGTCTCAAAACCCTGGTAAGGACAGGGACACCTGTTACTGGACCAAGTTGCTCAAAGCCCTAACCACCCTGGCCTTTAATACCCCTAGGGATGGGGCATCCCCAGCTTCTCTGGGCAACTTGTTCCATACCTCACTACCCCCACCATACAGAATTTCTTCTGAATATCTAATCCAAAACCCACTTCTATACTTTGAGGAATTAGGACGATAAAAGAAAGAGCAGACATTCTAAAGCTTGCACTGTACTCCTGGAGAAAACTTGCTCTTTTGCCTCATGAACATTCTGAGAACAAAGCGGCACATTACTGAAAAAGTGACAAACTCACTACCCACATCATAATCATGAAGTATAGTRATATTCCCCAAAGTCTTCCCCCTAATGTTAAAATCAATAGATGTAAAGTAACAAGAAAATATGTGGCAGCATTTTGTCTGATCGTTGTAATATATTGAGTGTGGGTGGTGCAGAGAGGCAGTTTCTAACATGGAAATTATTTCACTGCAACCTACTTTAGATTGAGGGTTGCACTAGTCAAACCCACTGTTTTATGCTTTGTACTTATTTAGCCCATTCACAGTCACTTTCAAATACTCATTGGCAAAAACTTTGTGGATGTGTCTCCTACTGATGCCTGGAGTGGCTAAGTAGAACAGAGGCTAGTCAGAGTTAAAAGAATAAAGTAGGTATTTATTAAAGGCCTTCAACAGGGCCTTTCACTGCCCCTTTGGCAGTGCAAAAGCCTTGCAGAGTTTGGTCTATTTGCATATCAGAGGTTAATCGTCCAATTACAGCTTCAGGTAATGAAGTCACATTCTGGGAGTTTGCTTCCCCCCAATTCACTTTTGTTTACACTTTTTGAGGCCTAAGGGTATGATGACCTTGGTTCTCAGGCCTGAAGGATTGTTTTTCTAACCAAAATGTAAAGAATGCTTATTAACACTTTGTATGGAGTTCAGAGTTATACACTAATGCAGTACAAGATCTGAAAAATATAAAAGATAGAATCTTAAGGCATCATTCCATATGCATTGTCCCATTGCAGGGTAGTAGCATTTCAGAAACAAGAAAATTTTAGAATTTGGGACATTTTTAGCAAAGTTTTTCAAATATTCATAGACTATGCTCATAGATAGTTGCCAAGTACTTTTTGTCTATGCTCTCATTTGCAACCTAAGGATATTCTCCAAAGACTTCTTGCTTGTGACATTCTTGCATTGTTTGTTATACTTTGCATGTTACTTATATTGTAGACTATTTACTTTCATTTCTAGTGATAGAAATTTATAATCCTGATCTCTTGTGTGTTCAATAATAGGTAGAATTTCCTGGAGTGGGTCTGCTTTTTCATCTATCTCTTATTTTCATTGTTATTATTGTTGTTTTTGTTATTTTTTTCCCCCAAAGCTCCATGCTACAATGCAATACGGCATTTAACCACTAGCAGAAAAAAAAATAGAAGAAAAAAGTGGTTCTAGCTTGTTTTCTCATCCATTTAATGATCCATTTTCCCATTTTATATGGCATCTTAATGACACAATTATGAGGTATGAAATACTGGTAGATAGATTCCTATCACCCCAAGGGGAAAACATCAATGCCCTTATTAGAAGTTTATTCATGCATTCCTTCATATTCAGAATTATCCCACATAAACTTTCAGAATGTTTTTCTTTGCAAAACAATGTAAATAAATATTATTTCATGAGGTCATTTATTAGCTAAGAGATAGAATGTCTAAGGAGACTGCTGGTGGTTAGGATAATGAAATATGAAATTCCATGTAGTTTTAAATTTTTCTGCAATGCCTCTAGGTTAATTTGAATGCTCCAGGGTTATGGACCTTGAATACTTGATCTTGCACTATTTTATACCTTTGGTAGTATTTAGGTAGTAGGCAGAATGGGCTGATATGTCATGTTGACTGCTTGTCATAATGACACCTCTTCAGACATCAAAGGTACRTATTGAAGTTTTTTGGGCATGAGTTGTGAGATGAATAGCCTTCAGGACTCCTAGACATTAAATTTGGCATTCATATTTAATCTGCACAAAATGAGTGTCACACACGTCACTAGGACAAACTACACTATGAATTTTCACTTGAAGATATTTTTTGTACAATTAATCTGCTTTTTTTTTCCAATGATAATCAGAAACAATCAGTCAAGGAGGAAATGAAATTGCAAATGTAGGAGACTTAAATTTTATTATATTACTTGTTCCATAAGTACCAGAGCTTAAACCTTAATTACGTCCCACCTCYTCACTCCTTTTTCTTATTATTCATTACTTTTCCTGATTTGTTTATCTTCATTTTAAGTGCCTGACCCATAACCTGAACACAAATTGAAGGATAAGACCTCATAAGTTTTTTCCTTCTCTGTTAYATATCAAAAGAGGAAAGAAGCTAGAAGAAAAAAGAAAAGTCTTAAGAGGACTCAATTAATTTACCTCTACCCCAAGTTTGCACTCCTCTTTGCTTCCACACGACCTCACAAGTCAGGCAGGTGGGGTCAGCCAGACAATTATTCAGTGTGGGATGCAGTCAACCTGATGTGATGCGAAGCACCTATATTAAGGTAATTACCAACCATCCTCAGAGCCTCAGGGCTTGATACGGCTGTCCTCGCATAGATGCGGTTTCGAATACCAGTGTCAGACAGGACGTGTAAAGACTACAAGTAGATCTGACAGTGTGCTTACGTGGTGGTGCATCCAGCCCCACGCTGGGCTGCACTGTGATCTCAGAAATGCTCATTAGGCCTTGGCCTTGGCAAAAAGTGCCTGGTTAAGCTGTTCTTGAGCTTAATTAGGAACACTGACTTCTCCAAGAAACTTAAGCTGAATAAGGAGCACTGGGGTTTTTTTTTACAAATAGCCTTGGAAACTTGGTTCTTGACTGAACAACAACTTCAGTAGAGCAACATTGGTTAGAACTTTCACAGGAAGTTACTGATCTGAGGTATGGCCAGGATGGAAACTTACARTGACTAAAGCCAACACTCTTGCAGCCCTATAAACAGTGGTCCTAAGTGAGGCCCTTTGAGCTTTTCTTGACCACAGCAGGCTGTGACCAGGAATCCTACTCTGAGTGGGGCTTCAGAGCCAGGGAACTCTCAAGTTTTCTATATCTTGAAGAATTGCCAAATGATAATGAATGATGGATCCTGGGCTGATAGCCCCACTGCTTGAGGCTCAGCTCTTTGCCTGTTGAGAAGATGTGAAGGTATCCAGCTTCACTGAATTCAAGGGGAATTTTTCACAGATATATACCTTATACACATTCCTTAAGGTCTCTGTGTGTATGTGAATGTGCTATAGCAAATGTGCTAYGAATTTTGCTCTCTTAGATTCTCAAGTGCATTAGATTCTTAAGTAAGTTGGGCCTATAAATGAGCTTGTATAAGCACTGTTGTGCTTATAGTAAATTCTRTAGAATATCTTGTTAATTTTTTAAAATTAGGTTGTTAATTAGGTGCTCTTAAGTTAAAGTGCAGTTGAAACCTTTAGGCCTAAACCTTTGATAAAGTCTGTGGCTAAATTTGGCAGGGGGGTCCATGCTGAACTTTTTATCCTTACCTGTCCTATCCTTATCCTTTTTCCATCCCTAGCCTCCACATAGATAATTTTAGGTTAAATTTAGCTCTAGCTTGATTGATTTTAGATTTTAGTCCAATTTCTCTGTGTGTGCTTTAAGCAACTACTAAGTAGTAGAATGAACCTTGCCAACAAGATTTGTTGTACTTTCATATTAAAAATGCTTTGGCCAATACCTTGGCTGGTCATTTAGTGAGCAAAGTAAACCACTTATTCATTAYAGGAAAAATATGCCTTCGGGGTAAGCAGCTAGAGGCCAGATGAGTTCCCTGATTGAGAAACAATCTCAAATTGTTTCTCAGCTGCCAAATCTAGAAATAAGGCTATAGTGAAGTCTTTTTCTCCTCTCCTGCACAAGAGGTGGCATTTARCTTCGTAATGTCTCTGCTTTAATAATTTTTCTGCTCCAAAGCAACCTGCATAACTTTTAGTTCCTGTGGAGGAACACGGATGTCCAAGAGAGCCTTTGTCAAGCCTGAAAGCCCCAGGAAGATGTCTGATTTTCTACAAGGTACCCAAAAAGCCATTATAAACTTATGTTTAGGTATTCCAATGGTGCTTTAGGGCATCTCGTGAGACTATACTCTTACCACAGGAATCTGTGCTGTGAGTCTAAAACTAGGTGTTACAAAGTCCCAGTTCTGTTGTCAAGAGGTAACCTCTCATCAATGTCATGTTCTTTTGAGATGCCTCTAAGCATATGCACCAGCCTCTAGCGACTGTTCCAGGCGATCATCAGTCTCTCATGGGTCCTATGTTGTGGTGGATGTCTTCAAGAAACCCTAGGGCATCTAAAATACTTCAGTGTAAGCAACTGAATCAAATATCTTTCTCCAATAAGACTGTGACAATGTGCCCACTATCTCAAATATATATGTCACATATATGTCAAACTAGTGCCATAAGCCATGCTTAAAATGGCAGGATTGTCTTAGTTATGGCCATTAATAAAGGACCTGAATTATGGAGGGCAGAACTGAATGGCAGCTGAAACATATATGCTTGTGAAACACTGGTGGCTTAACATCTTTTCTTGTTCTGAACTAGAACTTAAAAGACCTTATGAAATAGACTGTGTAAAATAGTGTAAAA
Organism: Cardinalis cardinalis; assembly: GCA_014549065.1. NCBI lineage: Eukaryota > Metazoa > Chordata > Aves > Passeriformes > Cardinalidae > Cardinalis > Cardinalis cardinalis. Next base: position 1,089,606 of record JACDOX010000046.1, on the reverse strand, counting down.
TAATACAGAATTTAAAAAATACTTTCATAAAAATGACCAGAAGGTTCTTTGAAACACTTTGAGTCTACTGAACTGCATACTGCTGGGGTTTTCTTGGRTGTTTTTATTGGGGTTTCTGGTGTAGTTCAGAGTTCAGCTGCTTTCACTGTCATGGCTCCTCTTGGGAGATGTAGCTGTAATGCTTTTTATCCCCATCATGTTAACTTTTCCAGACTACCTGATAGGTGTTGTGGCTTATTGTTCATAGCATCTGCTGAACCTAGGGTGCAAAGTTCTGCTTGAAAATGGTAACTTGCTCATGCATATTTWTTTCTTCATTAAATATGTAAGTTAATATGTAGAGTAATATATAGGAAAAAATCTCCACTTCATAAAAATCCTGAAAGATATGTCATAAGGAAGTGAATGGGGAAGGAAAAGAACCTGGTTACATTTTAAAGTGACCTTCAGCAGCACACAATTATATGTACATTTATTGACTGTAAATATAAGGGAAAGAAGAATGACTAGTTGAATACTCTRCTAAAGAGTGTTCAACTAGTTCTGTCATGGGTAATATTCATACCTACATTGTCTTCATAGAGAGAAGGAAATAAACTCTTTGACTGCATCCTCACTTTTCTTAAATTCACACAATGAACGACATTTGCTTTTTATACCAGAATAATCAGTTGGTAATCACAAGATTTGACAATCTTCTGGACCACTAGTTAGATGCCATRTCCAGCTCAGGTGAAACTCTGTTTTCCATGGCCAGTATCAGTCACACAGACCTTGGAAGAAGTGGCTGAGTAACAAGGAAAAAGAGGAATGTGTACTTAAAGCGCTGCATCTAAAAATTGCCAATATCAAGCCTCTGTTTCCTTTCCTGAAAGCAGTTACAAATGCCTATTCCATTTTCTCCCATTTCTCAGAATACTTCTTAGTGAGAGTGAGGATGTCATTCCTCTTGCCCAGCTAAGAACAGCTGGTTTAGGATTTTCTAAGGTTAATGTGCTTCTGCAACATCTTAAAGAAGAGTAAAGACCATATGTTCAAAAAAATGGAAAAACTTCAGGTAAGCATAGCTCCACAAAAGTCAGAGTACAACAGCTAGCATGTCGTCTTGAAGAATACAAAAAAAATTTCCACTGTAACCCACCCTTTTGACTTCGGTGTGACCAAGAAGGTAAAGTCCCACTGCAGATAATATATAGTTTTTCCAGGTAAAGATTTCTGCCCCTTTGAACTTCAAGTCATGCTCTTTCACTAGTGAAAATCATAGTACAAGGTCTACTATTACTATGACAAGTGAAGGAAAAAAATTGATAAAGATTTGTAATAACCTAAAAGAAATTTCATACATCACTGAAGACACAGAAAACTGAAAATAAAAGAGATTGGGGTTATATTTCTTTTTAATAATGTCAGTCAAAAATGTTCCAGTCAGTGGTCTGAACACCATGGATGAGGACAGATTTACCGCTTCATTTCACTGAATAACAATTTCAAAGCCCAGCAAAGTCTTGGTAAGAGGAGATGGTGAAGCCTAAACTTACTGTCAACAAATCACACTAGACAAATAATGCATTTTGATAAAATAGCTGCATGATCCTTGAACTGGAATATCTAAATAAGACAAAAGGTTTTAAAGGAAGGATGAAGGGAATTTGTAAAGAATCAGTGGCACCAAATGGGCTCATGCGCACTTTTGCTGTCACAAAAGAAAAGGGGCAAAGTTGGGTGATACTTATAGCCTTGTAAACTCTGTGTAATGGGCATAGTAGTAAACTCAGTTAGAATAGATATGGGTAGACTTTTGACTTGAAGAAAGAAAAAGAATGTAATCAACACTGTGGCCTCACTAGATGCCCAAATGGTTGCTCAGAAATTAATCAGGGMACTGCTCCTATTGTAATATGGGCCTAACATTTTTTTTATTCAGGGCAAGGTTTGACAAGTAGCTTATGCAAAAGTATGAAGCTTATGTTACCACTGAAATGGGACCCTGGTTTCCAGCACTCCTATACTTAATCATAACTGCCCCACACCATACAGATATGAGCCCATCAGTTCTGTTCAGTTCCTTGATTGTGTTTACCACCAGTCATACCAAAATGTGACCCTCTGTGTCACGGGTCTACCACTAGATCTCATGTACTGAACAGCTTTGTGATTGCTGATGGGAATAAAAGGGAGAATGTGGGAATGTGGAATTCTTACAGTGGTCTCAAACAGTGAAACTACACTTTATCTCAGAATTAATTTATCATCAACAATTCTATGCAGCAGCAACACAGAGATATTCCACATTTGTATTCGTAATATTATGCTGGATTTGATTGCTTTTCTTTCACTGAATACTCTTTCTGTTTACAGACCAAACAAAGAAAACTTACAAAGAGGGAGATAACAAATATACAAATTGACAAAAGCATTTTATATTAGATTTTCGAACTTTTGAGATTTTATAAACATTTCCATAAAAAAGGGGAATGCCTAAGTATTTGTGAATTAACAACACCATGGCAGAGCAGAATGAATGCAATTTTATTTCTTTGTGTTCATTTATTTCTCCATTCTTCTTATTTTTCACATTGTCTTTACTGTTTATATTACACAAACATGYTCTGTAGAAATGTGAATTGACTAACAAAAGTAGTTAGTGGCAATAGGGATGAAGTTTGACATCAGCTGCTGGCTACAAGAACAAATGAAAAAAAGAAGCATGGGAACACAAAAAGAAAAGAGAATTTAAGAAAGAATATGCTACGTACATTTTTGTATCCTCAATGAACATATGGTACAGATCTGATAAGGTAGAATGTCAAAAGCATGCTTAGTGCTGGGTATCACAGGAAATGCTGCAACAAGAAATTGATACCTATGAAATTAAAAATACAGTATGTAAAAATAAATTACTTTATTATTGACATTTGGAGTTCCTCTCTCAAAACTGTTGCAGAGCTTGCACCATATTTGTTGAGTGATTCTAACCTTAAATGAAATTCAGAGACCCATTTATACAGAAAAATATATTGTGAGGTTTGGAATGCTATACCCTTCTTAAATGTAATTATAGTGTCAGATAGCCCAATAAAGTCTTTCACTGTAGCAATGAGAACCAGAGCTTCTGTCTGTGAACAACAAAGGAATTTTAAAATTATCTTCCAATGGTACAAGATAGAATAAATTTTTAATTAATATTTTAATTCTGGTTTTCATCTGCTTTGAATTCATAGAAGTATAAATTTGAGAGTGTCTGAAGCCAGTAGAGCTACTCAATTGTGAGACCAGCTTGAGTTTTGTCACAACCCATTTTAACTTTCATTTCCTCATTTTATTCATTTACCTTCAGTAATTTTCATTGGCTTGACAGGACTTAAGTCAACTGTGTTGGCTTTGATACAATAAAGTAATTGATTTTCAGATGTTCAAGGACATCTTGCCCCATCAAYACCTTCCCATCTCTGGATGTGTATGCACAGACATATACATACAGGCCAGAGAGATGTAGCTGTGAAATGAAGATGAGAGATCAATGTGGTTCACTTTAAAATTTCACAGACCTGATTATTCCCAACAGTCATGTAAGTACCTGGTGAGATTAAGTGAGAAGGTTCATCTCAAAGGTTAGCATCCTAAAAATAACCTTTGAAAGGCTGAACAGTTGTAACAACAGAGAAAACTGTCCCTGGTGGTGCAAGAGCAGCAGCCGTGGTCTTTTTGAAAGCTAAAGATAGCCCCACTGACCACGGCAGCCAGCTGCCTCAGGTCCTGGACTTKGAGAGAGGGCAGCCCCAGAGGCAGCCACAGGAAGCAGTAGAACCACAGGCGCTAAAAAAGAAATGAAAATCTTCATTGTTAATGTTCTTGCTTACAAGTCAGTCTCTAAAAAGAGTTTGTTTAACATTAAAATAGTGAACAGCAGTCGTGGCACACCTGGACAAAGATAGCAGGCAGCAGGGTTTGTTTTTTGAAATGAGAAGGATATGCAGAGAACTGCATTAGGCTCTCTGTCAGAGAACTACTCCTCAGGATAGCCCCAGGCACTGGCAGTGGAGCAAACAGCAATGGGTGAGGAGTGTGGGGGTATGTGCTTTGAAGGAGCCATGCCTAGTAATGCTGACCCCCAGAGAGGCTAATAAGACCAGGTGAAGAGAGGAGAAGAGGGAAAAATTAAACCCAGAAATCCTTTCTATTGTTGTGAGAGAGCAAAGGAGTACAACGCTGCTGGAGGCACATCATGCATTATGCAAGTGAACACAGCTGCCCAGCTCCTCCAGAGCCCCAGAGTGGTTAGCACCAGTGCAACTAATGAGGCCAAATGTATGATGAGAGGGTAAGGGACCAGGAGCAGGCTTAGTCACTGAGAGATCCAAACTATGACTGAGCTTGTCTACAGAAACAAAAGAGTAACCAGAGAAGGACTTCCATGCATACCAAAGATACAAAACTGCTAGTGGAACTCTCATCCAGGAGCTGCAGAGAACTGTTCCCTGCTGGATCTGAGCCCTGATGTGAGCTGAGCAATTCTGGGGGATCCACAGAGGGCAAGGCATGGGAGTGGTGTAGGTGCAGTGGGGGAGTGGGTGCCCAGTGCATGGTGACATAAAGGAATGATATTTCTGAAGGCCAGTAATGGAGTATGGAGGAGGACTCAGCCTAGTGCTGAAAATGTGTCTGAGGAGCTACATTGATCTACACAGCCCTGTGCACTACTCCAGTTCTTCCTTTCTTCCTCCTGCCCAGGCACATAAATTCTCACCTGCAGTGGGCAGAAAGGCCCCAACATTAGCATGCTGCTCCTCATCCTAATTCCCAAAAACGTGATGGATTTTCTTGTATTCCTGTGCTCCCCAAATCACTCTGGCAGGACAACAAGGCAGGACAACAAGTGTTTCATTCCATAAGCACTTGAAAGGCCTAACTGGTACTACAAAAAGTGATGCTTTTGACAGACAGAATTCTGCTTTGATATCAGTAACAACAGAATTTTCCCAAGGTAAACCGTAATATCCTAGCAGACATTCACCTTATCTGCAACTGGTGATATAACTCAAGAATGATGCCTTCTATGTTATCTTCTTTTTCCATATGAACGCTGAAAATGCATTATGACAAACGTTCACTTGCAAAAAAATGCTTTAGATTGAGAATTGGCTTTTCCACAGCTTTAAGGACGTGACAGATCACCAACCAGTATGTAAGTGGGACAATTTGGGGAGAAAAGGTCACAGCAGCAGCAGCTCTGACATGGTCCAGTTTCTCCACTACTCACAGCCACTCTAGAGTACTTCTCTGCTCCATTGTCCATGTTACCAGCCCCTCAAGCTTCCATGATGTAAAAAAATATGCAGATGACAGATTTTAAAACTAGGCATTTCAGAGACAGAAGAAAGAAAAAATTATTTTTTTCTTTCAACCCTTCAAACTTAGATCTGATTTCTGTGGTGGTAGAAGTGGACTTGGTGCCTCAGAGCAAAGCAAACACATATGTTTGGGAAGGCTTTTAAACTACTTGACACCAAACCACCTTGTGCCACACAGAGAATATTTTTTTCAGCCTTACAGACTTCTGATGTATGTAAAGTGCTGGCTTTCATGTGTGTCTTTGAGATGCAGTTGGTGGTGTGGTGCTACGTGTGACCTCAGACATCTGGACTAGCTGTCAGCCAGAACCATAAGAGTTTGCAGCACCATACTGAGGCACTTTCACATCAGATGGAGAGGAAAATATTCTCAGATATTGGCTCTCTCCCAAAGCCAGTACTTCCCTTGGATCACACCTCATGCAAAGCTCTGTATGACTTGAAGAGAAAGATGGGTTATTGGCATATTTTGCACAGGCAGTCTGTTGGCTTTATTGTAAGTGACGACAGCTCCAGCCTGGAGGAGGCATGACTGCATGTTGCTTTGTGCATATATATACTACTTCCCCTGCTGTTTCAATTTGATTTTGTATTTTCTCATTGAAAAAGATAAGGCAGATAAAAACCATCTGACTTCCATAGCAAAAAGCATATGCCAGTTGCAGGTATTCCCGAAAAAAAAAATAGAAGTGTACACATACAGTGAAAAAGAAATAGGGTTTTCATATATAGTAACAAATCAAATTACATTTGAAGGTAAAATCTATTTAATCCCACTTCCATCCACAGTTGCTGCAAAAATAAGCCACAAATTGGTGCTAACACTGAACAACATCACTGAGACTGTTCTACAAAGCATCCTCATTAGAAATTTGCATCCAGATCCTGTAGGCTTTTGGAGGAATTGCTGCAGTATCAAGACAYAGCTATCATTTGTCAAGTAATTCTCTAGGATAAAATTCTCAGATACCTGCTGACTTTAATCAAGCAGAGACCAATAGCCCAAGTCAGAAGGAAGCTCCAATGGCGCTGCTGAGCAGCAGCAAGGAATTCCCAATGAGAAGGACTGGGAAAGTTAAGTAAGTGTCAGGCAGGACTGTCATAGGCAGAAGGAGCAGCCAATGGAACTCGTGGTGTCTGGCTGATCACTGTGCCTCAGCAGGCGGAGAGGAGGCTTTTCCTGCAGTGGAGCTTGGCTGCAGCAGGGGAGGGCAGTGCCCACCTCGCTCCAGGGCTGGCCTGGTGGGAACCCGTGACATTGCGACTGCTCAGTTTGCAAGTCGCAAGTCACAAGTCCCTCCTGATCTTAAACACTGCCGGAAGTTTTAAATCACTTTTATGCATTCTGGTGAAATTTGTAAGAGTTTTCACCCTTTAAGATGACTGAAAGTCAGGGTCCTGAGCAGTGTCCTAAGAGCAGTCCTGTAACTCACCAGATACAAATTGSCCTTGCCAGCAACACACCAGGAGCTGCGCTCTGACTGCACGAGGCCCCCAGACTTGTCAGGGTTTGGCTGGCTTTGTCCTGGGCTGCCTGCAGCTTCGCTTTAACTTGCTTCAGCTGCTGCCAGCAGCTTCCTAATGAACACGTGGCTACTGTCTAATGTGTTTTACTTTTGCTTAGCTTTATAGAATCATCTGGTATAACCATTATTTTTACATGGATACTATTTAGCAAACTGTTATTTTATGCAGAACAAAATATTTTTGACCCTAGAAAAATGATGTGGGGTAAAGGAATGGTACAGTAGCAGGAGCCTTTGGCTAGAGGGACAGAGAGTGGAGGATTACAGGCATGGAAGTAACCTGCTGTAAACAAATCACCAGTAGTGTTGGGATATAAAAATCAGAGAGTTTTAGGAAAGCTAAGAAAGCAGGCCTTAAGCAGAAGTTATAGGAACAGATGCTAAAGCAGCGAAAAAAGTTTTCTAAGTTGGTGTAGACGTGAGAAATAGAACAATAAGCTTATGTTAGCTCGCCTTCTAAGTTGCAACAAGTTTATTTAATGTATATTTTAGAAAGTTAAGTATGAATAAGTCTCTGTGCTTAGGCTTTTATGAAGAAGCTATTGTGTTGAGAATAAGCCCTTATTGTTTTAACCAGAATTACGTATGCTTCAAGATTATTGGATAGAATTATTGTCAATATGCCTTTTCTCTATGYGATTGGATGAAACTTACTCTAGGTCTGTCTTATGCTTTGCTGTAACGTCAAGTTTCTTTGGCATTCTGTAGAATCAGTGAGATGACCACATCCTTTTGTCTCCATTGTCAAAACAATGTTATGAGACTGATGTGAAAATAAACCTCTCAAAGAACTGATCCAAGTGTCCCGTCCCATTCGTAATGTATATAAATTGCCAGCGTGCAAGTAAGTTCTTAAAAGCCATATTGGCAAACAGTTAGTTGGAGAAATGCACTCCTGAGGACTGGGTAAACTGGTTTTAGGGTTAACAAAGAAAACAAGGAAGAAGTATCCAGCATATATGAAATCTCATGTATACGAGATCACACATTGCCAATGGAAAAAAAGGAGAAGTAGCACATTTTGATAGATGATACATAACAATAGATCCATGGGGAGAGCCAGAAGAAATCCCTACTCCCACCACCAGCATCATAATCTGCTTGGCATAGGGCAGTGGTGCTGATGACCTGTGACACTGAAGCACTGAACATTTGTGTACAGGGAGASGGTAGAGGGAGAACACAGAAATGGGAAAAGGAGCAGCTATTAGGAAGGGAATAGAGCCTTTGTCCTACACCAAAGGAAGTGGCTCTGAGGAACCATCTTGTGTCCCATAAGACTGAGAGTGACTTTGCTCAGCGCAGAAAAATTTACTACTGGAAGGCAATGAAGACTAAATTAAGAAAAGGAGGAATATGGAGCATGGATGCAATAAAATACTTTTTACTTCCTGCTTAGGGACTATAAGAGTGATTTGGGCAGACAAATGCATCAGGGCCTTCAGAAGCAACCAACACAATCAAGAGCCCCTAATCAACAGCATAACTGGCTCTAAAATAGCAATTTTAGAGATTGCAGTAGGAATTTAAGAGATTGCAGTAGAAAGGGATCTTTCCCACCTCAGGTGAATGCTGTGACTCCAGATAATTTGCTACTCTTGAAAAACTCTTTTATTCTCCTAATTTTTTTTGTGCACTTGTTTATGGCTTTTATTGGCTCAGTTTCATTCAGCACCACAAAAAAAGAATCAGATTTCAAGACTGCAAAAAGTTTTGTTTTCCATCCTTGCTGAAATCCAGTGCCAAATTCAATTTTCTGCCACAGGTTGACTAACTCACAGTGAGGAACAGAAGTAGAAATGTGACATTATATTGGGAGGACTAAGATATGATGGAAGACTTTTAATTTCTTTGTTCAAGGGATGTTAGAAGTACATGTTAGAGGTACATTGAGGCCACTATTAGCAGCTTTTCTTCCCAACACAGTTTGCTCTGGAGTAGGGAACCCTCTCTGCAGAACCAGAAGCYTAGTTTGCTGCCATTTGGGCTGATGACATGGTATAATTAGTTGGCACATATGAAAAAGCTTTTTCTCAGGTGGTGAGTTGCTCTGTCAGCCAGCTATGTATAGAAAGAGAGGGTACCAAAGGTTCCTTGCTATTGACATAAACTCACTAGCCTAATTTTGCTGTTGTCAGAAGAGATAATGCCAATGACAATGTCAAATCTATTTTGTCATGTATTATAGTATAGGCCTGATGATTAGTTTTTTTGCTGGCAGTATCACTTAGCAGACAGAAGAATACACGGGAGAATGACAACAACAGTCATCTCTGCAAGAAAAGTAGCTTTAAAAACATTCTTAAGGCAATGTACATTCAGAGGCATTATTCTATAATGCAAACAATTTGCTTGCAAGTACACTGCAACGATGGTTCTCACTGTGAAGAATAGATTTGCTGCGTGCCCTCCTTGGCAGTGTGAAAGGATGTATGAGGTCATGGATAATTACCACTAACCCCACTGGGTGTTCGCTACCAGCAATTCCAGTTGCATCCGTGTGCACCCATGTGCATAGCTTGTAATGTAACACATAGGAGAAAAAAAAAATCTCATTGGCTTTTTATGTCACTTTGTGTGACAGATGTCCAGGTTTAAATAAATGCACAGTGAAAACAGCTTGGATGACTTCATAAGAGGTTATGGGATGAAGCACTCTATTTCCTTTGATGCCAATGTATATGAGTATATTAAATATATTTCATAAAGAACTAAATGTTAGCATATTGTTGTCCAGTAGGGACATCAATTGCCAGTAACAAGTGCCTATAACCCAAATATGCAGAGATAATGATGATTGACTGGACAGCTGCTGCTGTAATTAAGCTAAAAATAATTCAAGTTGTCTTGGAGACAAATAGCAGAAATGTACTAAAAAAGGGTGAAAATAAGGGGAAAGTATCGAAATACTGATAATCCACAGGGTGACAGTAAAAGATCCACTGAGAATCCACGGGCTGGATTTCTCATGCACAGAAGCCATCACCTCAGTTTGCCAGTGTTTTGGAATTCCAGGTTCAGCACCCATGGGCACATCTGCGTGGGGGAGCTCCCAGCCCTAGCACAGTTTGTACAGGATAATACTGGCCTGAATGTTCAGAAAGCATGTTTGCACGGTCCCAGGTCCAGCCTACAAAGCCATAATTTGCCTTTTCAGCAGGATGTGTTAGCTCAGGCACGGCACAGCACTCCAAGACCAGCTCTGGGCACAGTCAAAGTTAGCTCAAATCTCTCTGCATGTACTCATTTAGACATATCCTCATAGTTCTCAAACACATTTTTGCTGTGTTTGCCAAATTCCCAGTGGCAACAGTTTTGACAGTCACAGTCAAAATGCAACTGTGTAATAATAAGTTTTCTTGTGGCAGTTGCTCATAAAGTCCTTGGTTACTATACAGAGATACCAAGAGACATTGTGAAGTTCTGCTTTAAGAATGGTGTGACTTTGGTAAAATCCTTCTGGGTGTTAATCAATTAAAATAATATTTTACAAAATTCTGGGAGCCTACTAAAGAGACAAGAATTATGTTTTCCAGTGTTAATTTTCATTTTTGCAAAAGACTGGGAAATTAATTTCCATGATCTTCTAAGCAGAGACCGCATAAACAAATTTTATGATTTTGTCTTAGAATAATTAAGAGGCCTGGTCAAGACAGGTTGATGTTTTCCCCACCATTAAATTCTCCGTTGCCAGAAAAAAGGTAAAATCAACGGAAGATAAGAGAAGCTGTAAATGTATGCCTCATTTTTTCTCCTTTTTTTTTCTGTTGTTTTATTGGTTTTTGTTAAATGGATGGGAAAAGTGGTCATCACAGTAGAAATAAGATGTTGTAACATATGCACAGCCGTGGATTGCAGTGAATGCTTTACATGTCATAACTCTCATCCTAACTTGGACCTGAGAATCTCCCCTTATAAATACAACAAGACACGATCTGTGCAATTAGCTGAAAACATTGTGCCAACCTGATCTTTCCTTCTGCTYCCTCAGTTGCTGCCCAATCCTTCATCTTCATCAGTCAGTACTTGTTTATCTCATCTACATTTGAAAACTGTCTTAGACTTATTTTTGACTATTTCAGTCTCATCAGGTAGCTCCATTCAAGAGCTTTTCAGAAGAATAAACAGTCACAGTGCTTTTTTTTATTTATGCTAAGTCCTGCAGAAGATTTCCCAATAAACCTGTTAGACTTCTGCCTTCCCATGTGTCCATGTCATCCTGACATGGCACAAGTGTGCACTGCCTCTAGAGGTGCAGCCACTTTGTACAAAAATGCCACCTGTTCCAGTGCTGGGAACAAGCAAATTGTTTCACATTTTTACATCAAAACTAGAAAGGGAATAGGACAAACCCTGATGCCTATCACTGCTTTGCTATACGATTTTTCTTCTTGGGGGTTGTACATCAATGTAATGAGGCACTCCAGTAAAGTTCTACAAAGGGGTCATGCTGATACAGCTACTCTGATAAATAATGATGGGACCAGGCAAATTCTTCACACCTGAAAATTGATCTTTTGCATCCAGTTTTTGTTTTGGACTACCCCAAGCCGGTCTCTAGAAATCAGTGCTCAGGTAAGTACTTCAGTGCAAGGGCTAATTCCAAAAGCCAGTATTGATGAGCCTGTATGGGATCTGGCTCGCTCCATTCTGCACAGTCCTAATGATCCCAGAAGGATCTTCATTCTCACAAACACCCACGTTTCCACCTCAGTGCAGGCAACAAAAGCCTCAGGTTCTTATTGATGGGCTGCAACAGGGCATTTAGGTTATTTCTGAACCTAGGGCTGAGAAAAAAATACATGCAGTAATACTTACATCCCAGACCCCAGAGCAGTTTCTGTGATACTCATGACAAAGATCCATTCCAATTACTGTGGTATAACTCTTCTCTGGGATTCTGTTATGCAGCATCCACATGGGTGCCCTGTTCTAGGTGAGGAAAGCCTGAAATGGTAGAGAAGGCCTCTCTGCTCCACCACTTGACCACAGAGTGATAAACCATTCACTGGGGTGAATGTGACTCTTGTGGGATTTGCAAGCAGGGACTCAGGGCCATCTTTTGATGTCCCCCTCTATTGCTATTGATTTAATAAAGGAGGTTGAGAGCAACTCTTTACCTAAAGCAAGCAGCTCTCACTCCTGTTTGGAGCTATAAATCTGCCTTACTGCTGACATGAATGATATGCCCATATCACCTCTAAACCCTGCACTCACAATTAATCTTTCCTATATTACAGCTGGCTCATTCAGTGAATCTCTCTTTTAGTTTTGGGGATGGCAAGATTGCTGTTTTGAACATAATGTACCAATGTAGAAGGAGGAAAATATGTTAGAAAAACTAGAGAAAGACAGGAAGACTGGTAGAGAAAAACGTGTACCAAACACTCAAGGATTTAGGAAAGGAGACAGATAGCAGCATTTTTGGAGGCTGATGATGTTTTCTCTTTCATTAAAATTCTGACCCTATTCAGTGGCATGTTTTGTGTTTTCTCATCTAGACTGTGTCAGGTTATTTTTAATTGTGTAATTCTCCAGCTGCTTGCAGATATAAAACTTTCATTTTTTATTAAGAAGTTCTTTTTAGTTGATCTTTTATAATAGAARATGAAATTTCTATGTGAGCCAGCCACTAGAGAGTTGGAGGGAAGCAATTTCTGGGTTAACAGACTGTTTTAAACCCATTCTCTCAGGACCTTTCTCTTTCCCTTCAGCATTTTCAGTCTGCCTGCCTCTTCTTGCTTGGTTACTTCGTCAGTGTTCAGGCCAATTGTGATCTACTTGAAAAGGTAGGATGGGTGCATGAAATAATGGCTTTTCATACCAAGTGAATATTGAAAATAATCTGACAATAACAGAAATGTGTTGGAGAACAGCGCCCAGAGCAGGACTGGAGGAATGGTACTTGGATCAAGGCACATTGAACAGGACAAATAATGAGCACACTAGCAAACAACTAACTTTTATCTCATTAGTTGCCCTTGAGGTAGCTGCATTGCTTTGATCTTAATTTGCAACAGCAATAGCAAAAATAAAGTGAAATATTTAATCTTTGAAGTGCAGTAGCCCCATATTTGCTCACATTTATCAGCCTCAAAAGTACACAASTAGCATGTACATGATTTGGACTGTCTCTATGCAGTCTGGGTGTGGCATAAAGGTCTAAGGAAAATTTTTACAGCTTAAAAAAAAAAAAATGGTTTTTTAGAAGCAAAACTTGGTATGCACATTACATAAGAAAATTTTCATAGTCTTCTCTGTGCTGAAACCTTCAGGCTTCCATTTGCCAGCTTGCRAGCTTCTGTTATAAAACACTCAGGACCTGAGTCAGTGCTGTGAACTGCCTTTGATATCACTAGCCTCTAATATTCCTCCCAGCAGGAATGGTAAAGTTCACTGCCAATAGCTTGGAGGTAGGCTGATGGTGTCCAAACTAAAGGAGTGCAGAAAGAACATTTTATGCCTGAAAAGTGCTAACATGTCCAGTGAAAAAGAAATCTGCGTTACAACACCCTCAGGGCTTTGAAACAGCACTTGTGACAACATCGCATTGTATTCTGATGTACCGCGGTCCAGCTCTTATCTGAAGAACAGGCATTTTGGACTCCACAGAGACAGAATGGGGTGCTTTGTAATAAAATAATGATAGGCTGAAGTCATACAAGACTGTGCAAAGATCACCAGTTTCACTTAGAACTTTAGGCTAAATTATCATCCACAGCACAAATAACAAAAAAATCTCTAGCTCAATTATGTGGCTTAGTCTGGGAGACCAATAACTCCAATTCATAGTCCATATTTTACTGTCTTGTGATGGGTGCAGCAGTGTCCCTCTCTTGCACATCAAGACAATTTTGGAAAGCACTTGAGGATCCATGTGTCAGCGTTTTGGTGTTAAATCCATTTAATCAGTAAATGTTAGATATTAGATTTAGTAAAACATTTCTATGCTTAAGGCACTAAAGAAGTGTAAGAAAAAAGCATACCTGCATTTTTTTTCAGGAGAAAAAAAGGAAATATTTTGATTTGTGGGTACAGAATATGATACTTCAGTAGAATTTATTTTTAGTTATGATTCTTTTYTCCAAATTAATAGGCTGATCACATMAAACTCTCAGTGCTCAAGTGCTCAAGAAGGGTACTTCTGCCCCACATTAATCTAATCAAACTGGGTTTTTTTCATTTCAGTATTATTCTGGCATTGAAAAATGCAACTGAGTTGTCAAGACATTTTACTTGAAAACCAAAAACAGTAACATGAGAAGGCACAATCTCTTTGTAACCTAGTGGRGGTATCATGTGATAAAAGTGCCATATTGAGAGGCTAGAAAATGGAAATTCTCTTTCAGAGGTTACACGTAACTTTGAGGAAATAATTTAGTAAATAATTTTAGTAAATAATTTAGGATTACTCAGCCATGAGAAATAATACAAGCCCAGTCTTACTTAGCATATCAGATTTTTATATGTATTCCTGATTACACCCGCTTGCCCTAACCCTAACCCTAACCCTGACCCTAACCCTAACCCTAAATTAAGAGGAAAGCACCTTTGTGGTATTAACCTGTCTGAGGCAACACAGTTTAATTGAATGCAAGCTGGAGTACATTCTTGCTTAAGAAGTGCCAGTGCAAGTCACACACTGCATTCCTAGGGACCAATCAGTGCTGTAAAAACAAGAGTCCTTGATAGTCTAGGTGAAGACACTAAATCTGGCCAGATAACTCAGATCCTWGCAGTGTCCTAAGGTATTTGTGCTACTCCTTCTGCTGCATGAAACGAAAAAAGTAATGCTYGCTGTGGAACCCCAGACTGAATTTGCAAGGGTGGAATTTGGGGAAACAAATCTGATACTCTCATCTGTCATATTTGTGTTGATAATCATTGAGGAAATGTGGAACTATTCTTATGTGGTTGGAGTTCAGAGCAAGCTAGCATTGCAAGTGTGAGTGAGCTGAACTGTGTAGAGTCTTTTAAATGCTTTGATGTCCATATAAGCAAGGTGCGGCAAACACTCACAGTTGCCTCTGTTGGAGTGTTAAAGTTGCTGAGCTCTAGCTCCTGTTGGGAAGATGTACTGAGCATTGCACAAAAGCCACAATGGAGGAACATGGATGTGTTTGAGAGCAGACTGGGGAGATTTGGCAATGAAAGCATCTTGTTTGGAAGACAGACGCACTGCAAAATTCTGGCACGTGGGTCCAGGTGGGCAGCTCTTGCTGGACACCTTGGTAGCATGATGTACCCTCTTCTCCATTTTAAATAGAGACATACTTTGCCCTGAAGGAATGCATCACAGAAAAGCTGACAAAATAACCATGACAGATTTTACTGCAATAAAGGATGGCCTGGCAAATTTTGTGCCATGCTTCCTTTCATACAGAAAGATAGCTCTTGCATGAATGCTTTGGAGTCATTGGGTAATGTAAAGAGATCATGTTCCTGAGGTAAAGGCAGAAACACGGCTGAAATTGTGAACTTCACAGACAGCCTTCCACTGTCAGGTGTCCTGTTCTCTGAAAGTCATTGGCTATGGGCCAAAACAGGCATAAGTAAATTAARGTTCACTCATTAAACCATAGCAATGTAGATAATGTCGTTACACYATGACAAAAACAGCTTCAGAGATTAGTCCCAAGCCCTTTGGGTAAAGACACAGGAAGACCCAAATACATTCACTCACTTCCACATTTTCATGCTGAAGAGCATGTCAGAAACATGCAGTTTATCTCAACCCACAGAAATCTATCCATAAGGCATGTGCAGAAACACATCCCAACRCAGTGACTAATCCTGCACCAACAGYACTGTTTTCTTAGTCACTCGGCRGCTTGGAAGATACATTTAGAACTGATTTGACAATTGAGAGCGAATATTTTAATGCCTTAAATCAACTTTTCCTAATCATTTATTTGCAGACTCATGAAAATTTGCTTCCGTACTGCAGTTATTCCAAACGATTCACATTTTTTCCTTGCATGCATGTGTGGGATTATAGATATATTGAGAGGTGTAAAATACAATATTCAATATCTATAAGTGACAACTGATTATRTAAGTAACATGGTTCTGTCTCATTTCCCTCACTCACTGAGTGTAACAGCTGACATTTGCACTGGAAGAAGCTGGTGCAGGGCTGAACACCTCAGGGGAGAGTGGTGATTTAGGGATAGGTTGTTGCTAAAAGAAATAAGAGCTACTTTAAGCACTTATAAATGCATCATCTTCAAACTACATAAGACATCACTTAGTCAGGTTCCTAAAAAATCCACAACCTCCTACACTCTTTATTGGTATAAGTGCAGAGTTTGAACTTAATTTTGGCTCATGCTACTCATACAAATGAATCATCTGTGGAAACGCTTGGTGCACTGACAAAAAACCATCCAAACTTGATACTTCTTCTTTGGGTCCAAAAGGTTTCACAGATCTGACACTGGCCCCCATAATGGCATTTCTAAACTTCCCACTGCTGCCTGCTCTTGACACCATCAGTACGTCCCAGGCAACAGCAAGGGAGCCCTTAATCTAGTGGATAACACAGGATAGGYGTCTGCTATGCTTTTTTTAGTGTTGCCATTTAAGCGGATTACGAGCATCAGCCTTTTGTAGGGAYGTACCTGGAACCCAAAGGATGCGACTGTGGAAGGAAYGACACAAAGCTCAACAGAAGCAAGGAGCCAAGTAGCTGCCCCAGGTAGCCTCATTGCCTTCTCCAGACAGTCCCTGGCTCTTGCACAGTGCTGCCAAGGGTTAAATCAAAGTTCATATGGACAGAACTTATATAATGTCCTCTCTGTCTCCATTCTCTTTTACAGATAGATTGTTCTAATACACTCCATATATAATGTAAGTTTATCTCTCTTTATTTTGGCAGGATATTGCAACCTTTGAACTGAAATATCCACAGCTTGCTATCATAACAGAGCTTCTGACATATCAGTATAACCCAGCTTGGCAGGCATCCCTGCAAATACTATTARAAGTTTTATTGCTGAAAAAATGCAGCTATTCCCTACCTTACAACCTTTCAAGGGATCAGGGCTCCTGAATACCATGAGGAAAGAAACTGCCATGAGCATGTGAAGGYTTTTGAGGTTGTATTTTGAGGCTACATCTCCTTGCTATATCCTAAGGAACAAGAGAARGGGGGGATGTGGAATGGTTCTGAAATAAATTGGTAGAATAATGGACAGACACAAAATTGATAGCAGAACTGGTCACTGATGATGTTAAGGTAACATAGGATCTGTGAAATTCTTCATTGGAAGAGACACAAACTCATAAGAAGCAAAAACAAATCAGGAAGACACAGTATTGCCTGGAAAGATCACCCAGGGGGCTGTGAGAGCCACATGTGAAATCAAAGGAGAGGTAAGGGATGGTTTTTGTTAAAAATATGTTGTCACTGTGAGAAAAAGCTGATGGTAGCTTAACCAGTCATACAGGAGATAGAAAAATTAACATGTCCTGAGACCAGTGGATTTGATCAGCAACTACAACAAGGCAGAGTCTAGGGCAAGATTTATAATTTATGCTGGATGCCATGTTACACCAATAAAGTATGCTCAGTATGTATGCTAGCTACACACTAAGTCTATACACCTGGGACATCCTATAAATCTTTAATATTTTACTTGAGTATTACAAATATGTTTCTATTTATGAGGAGCCATGGTCTTGGTAGCATACATTGCACCACATCATGGACACTYTTCTGGTAAAGATGCAGACTGAACCTCGCCTCCTGATTTCCATGTTTATCCKTTAGCTGTGGTAGCAAATATCTTAATAATTTCAAATGGACACAACATCTGGAAATAGGAGAAGATGTGCTGCTAAGCAGTAAGACCAAGTGGGTTGCAAAGCATTGTGAGTTATATTGACAGGGAACAGGTTAGGAAGGCTCTGAACATGTTGATCAGCCATTCACTGTGACTTAGGAAGGCATGGCTAAAACATGTGACTGTATGTTCTTAACAGCCTTTGACTGTCTCAAGTACAGATTGCCTTGGGTCACACTGGCTCTGTGGGTCCTCACCAAAACTCTGCAGTTCAGTCACTCCTGTTCTGACTGTTCCAAAATCTCTTTCACTGGTGCTGGTTTCTGGCTTCTGACTGATCTGAGTGGGCTTGGTCTCAGRAGGCAATTATCCTTTCAAAACTGCCAGCAGCAGCTGCTAACAGTGATCCCAAMCAACCTTCTAGAGCACAGTTGAGTATTCTTTTTCTGATACTTTATCTAAGTGGGGAACATAATTAAACTTGCACTGAGGATTACACACACCTGAGTTTATTTTCTAGGCTTTATTACATTATGTTTGGTTGGGCTTTCAATGATGCTTTGAATGATCTCTTTCAGTTACTCTCACAGTCACCCCATGTTGCCTTCCCCTGGTTTCTTTGTCCCCCTGCATTGCTTTCCCCCAGGTCTCTTTGCTCTCCACTTCTCCTCTCTAGAAAGGTTTTAAAACAGATAAGTGTCCTCTGATCTCAAGCCATAGAAGTGGGACAATAAGCTTGTTAACCTAAGCCTGAACCAGGCAGGTAGGCACTTTGAGATTAATAGCCTACCCACTGTTCTCTGAAGGACTCTTGATATTTTCCCTTGAGATATCTTATCTCTATCATTGAGCAAGCAGGAAATGAAACATAGATTCATAAAGTTTAAGCCCAGAAGGGACCATTAGAAGCCCTATTCTCATCTTATATATATCAGAGGCCCTTTAATTTCACCCATTTATCCTTGTAGTGAGTTCAATAACTTCTGTTTGAGCAAAGGAAATGCTCCTTCTAAGAGATGCTCCAGATTTAAATTCATGCACTCAAACAAAACAAAACAAAACAAAACAACAACAACAAAAAAAAAAAATCAAGCGCATAAATGGAGACAGGTAACACCAATACAGATGTCTCCCTCATTCTCTGTAAGAGTGTCTGCCTCTGTTTTGATACAGACCTGACATGTTTTAGCATGTCTATATGAGTCACTTTAAAATGCACCCATCCCCAGCACAAGAGATCCTGGAAGTTAACACACATTTAGCCCACTGATTAGACACCATAATAACCTTTTCATGTAGGTTGCACATTATAGTATATCAATACAAAAATAGCACAATGCCATATGCAGGAGTGTAAATGTCATTGATTTGTAACTCTAGATTGACAAATGAGGGAAGGCTGCCCTGACAACTCAGTTTGTTACCTCTCCTCTTGGTTTTTGCTCACATCTACTCTCTCTGTCTGAGACATATTGTCTGTAGGGGAATCTTAGAGCACTGGTGATGGAAGACAGTCCCACATTATTGCAGTGAGAGCCCTATAAACTTGTATTCCTCTTTTATTTAGCTGTGGACTAGGACTTACTAGGAGTAAGTCTAGGTAGCATCTAAGAAAAAGCTGAGGCCAGCAAGGAAGTCATTAAAATAGATGCAAAAGGGTAATGTACTCTATGATGCTATGCAGCAGAACAGAGAATATTCCAAATCATCTTTAAGCAAATTAACCAAGTTGACTAGGAAAACTGATCCTATTGTCAAACACAAAACAATTAAATACAGTAACATCTTTGGACACTTGTAATGAGACAAGGAAGACTTTTTATCTCTATGTATTGCAGTTGTACACCCTTCTGAATGCATGATTATACCAGCACTCCTTCGGGGTGTTTGCAGGCAGTCATTGAAAATGGGGAGGTTTTGAATGATAACATATTCCCTGGTGGTGTATCATCTCAAAGAAAGAATGTAAATGTGGTTGTAACAGTCCTTTTTCTAAAGACATCACAATATTTAAAGTTGMCTTTAGTTCAAGAGGTTGATAAAGGTTGTATTTACATATCACTATTCACTTGGTAGATTTTATACAAATGTTGGCCTCTAAAAGTTATGAACATGGATCTATCCATGTCAGATAATTTCAGGACCATGTTGCTTAGAATTATTTTTTTGGTGGAGGCAATCTGCAGTATGTTCAATTACAGAACATTTCACTCTGGGGTATACTAGAGGTCTAAAAGACCAGATCTGAGGAGATTTTGAGCAGTCAGTTTTCATCAGCTTCTGAGTTTGAAGAAGTGCCCATATGAAACCACTGAAGTCTAGTTTCTCACCTTCAACATATTGTGTTCCTCTGCCTCTGGAGGCCAAGACAAGTGTGCTATTATTCCTGTGAAATCTCTTATTAATACCCAAATAATCTTTTTACTATGCAAAAGAAACTATAAACCCCACCATTTCATGAGGGAAAATGGTTAAGACAATCTGAGCCTGTGCCTGTCTGGGGAGAGCCTTTTGCTGACAGATCACAATTTCATGTCAATGCTGCTATAACCAAAGTTTTACTTGCCTGTACTAATGCAACTCTTAGAAGAGGATCCTGAAAAGATTTTGAACTGATTTGTGGGAAAGGACTAGGGAAGAACCTGCCTAACAATGTAAGGGATATGAGGCGACTATAAAAATGTGCACTTCCTTGAATTAAAAAAAAAGTTAAATTCTCTAAGTTCTCAATTAAAAATTGACCATAATTAAATTTAAAAAAAATAATTATTAAACCCTCAACGTTTTACTGGAATACAGATGGATTGATTTCAGAGCTACAGATTAGCACAAGGAAAGAATCTGAAAGATGTTGCGCTAGGTTGACCCTGATAAACAGAGGTTTTGGGATGTCTCTAATTTTAAGCACCCCATTGAAGATTAAATCAGATGATAGTTTACAGTTCCTACCTTATGTTTTTTTAGAGCAGTACCTGCTGATAAGAATGTTCTAATCTAGCTCAGCAACCAGTCTATCAGTATTAATAACAATCAACAGACTAATTAATGCATGCCTGCTGTGTGTATTTCAACAATATAAATGTCTTGCTATGGAAAAGGTACAAGATAGTAACGTAATTTTTATAAGTGGGCTCTGTGTCCTGGTTGTCATAGACAGCTGAAATATCTTTTAGTCTTAGTGTTCAGGAAGCATTTTATACAGTATTTTATACTGAATATAACAATAATATTGAAATATGTAAATGAATTTTAAATTTATCTTCTTACATCTACTGCTTTTCATAATTCTAATATATATTGATAACATGTACTTTTTGAAAGCAAGAAGCCTCACCCTTTTTATTTCTGCTAGTTTTATACTCCAATATGGCTCCAATAGTACTGTTTTACACCATCACGGCTGAGAACAGAATTAGGTCCAGTGACAAAAGGAAAAAAAATATAGGAAACTAAATTTCAGTTCTGCAGCCATCATCATAGACAGTCCAGTAATTTAGAGAAGCTCATCTTGTCCATGACAGCCTCTTTACTGCACAACAGAGAACCATTGAAACTTTCACCTCATTGCTGGTGTTTGCATGTGAGTGCAAATTCATATTTTCCTATGAATATGAAAGATTCAGTGGGATAATACCATGTCTCAATTTGCCTTCCTATATATACATTTTATTCTTATTGCTTATTTAGTATCATCATGTTTAGCAATAAAGGTCATAACATCTTTGGCAACACTGTCTCCACTAGTCAAGTGTGAGAAGCCAGATTAGGTTTTGAAAAAATGTGTTTATACAAAAACCAATCAAGTCATTGAAGTTGCTTCTTATTCCCCTGTAATATCCCCATGGTAGTATCCAATAAGCATTATGGAATCAGCCTGACTGAAAAGAAAGCAAATATTTTCTTATCAAGTATATTAGTACTTAGAGCCTTTTCTAGCTTTGGAAAATATTGCAGTCTCCTTTCCTTCACCAGCTGCATGATGTATGTTTACAGAAACAATTTAGGACGGCAGTACTCCTTAAAAAAATCTAAACTTTTAATAGATGTCATTTGCTGGGCTTACTAAGAGCTGTAAATGCTGCCTGTAATGATCTTCCCTGGCAAGGAAACTGCCTAAAGGGGCAATATGTGTGCTGTTTGCCACTATCATTGTGCATACGCCTCCAGAGACACCCAACAGCCTTCTGAAAGCAAGCAGATCAGCCAGCCCTTGCAGACAAGGTGCGTGTCACAAAACATTTTCTGCAATGGCAGACTCTCCAAAGAAAGGGAGCTCTCTGTCCATATCACCTACACCCTGCAGCCTGACTGTAGCAGTGATTTGCTCAGCACAGTCATCTGCATTATGGCCTCCACAGCTAAGCCCCAGCTCCTTTCCCAGAGACCTGGCTATGGTGCTGGGGAGCTGCAAAGCTGGAAGGAGCTGCAGGTAGCCCATAGCAGCCAAACAGAAAGACCTGGCAGAATGAGGATGACCCTTGCTGTGAGTAGGGCAGTGCCCTCAGCAGGTTCCCAAGGATGCACTGCAAATTGCCCCTTTAGTTTCTTTAGTGCTGAAGGTGCTAAGACAAACATCCTTAGGCATTCTAACATGTCTGAGGGATGGGGCTGTTGTTGTGAGGATGCTGCTCCTGAGTGATGGTAAGGAGCTTTGTACTGAGGATACCTGTTGCCACTGCAGGCTGCATCTGTGTTGTGGTGGGCCCACAGTCCTGCCTGCCTGCACCTTTGTGGCACCAGTTGCTCCATTATATTTTACCCCTTGGAGCAAACATGAGACCCTGGGCAACATCACTGCTTCATTGGGGTTACATGGAGGCAGTGATAGGGAGAACTTTTGCAGCAGCAGCTCTGATGGCTGGAAAAGGTGAGTTGCCCCACTGAGTTGGTAAGGTGACCTGGAGTGACTTGTGCAGTGGGAACGGTGCTGCCAGCACTGAGCAGCTGCTGTCAAGTTCCCTGCTGTGACACTGAGAAGAGTCAGTTCTCTACATGTAATTGATGATTTTGAAAAGTGACAGATATATTGATGCCCTGATAGCCTACAACCTCTGAGGATGTTAATAGTTTACCTAATAATATCCTGAGCTGCTAAGACAGATGTAGTTGCTGCTGACAACAGGGAAAGAAATGGAGCCAATGATGAATGTAGTAACACTTCCCCACATTGAACAAAGGCTGCTTCTATGCACTGTGGAACAGCATTTTTTGTCCTGAAGGATCTAATACATACTTTCTGTACTTTGTGTCATTTGCTGATGTTTTGCCAAAAAACTAGCCTCCTATTGCCAAGTTTCTAASAAATTGATAGAATTTAAATTAAAAAAAAATTAAAAGTACATTACCATGTATTTTATGTAGACTTTGTGGCAGATTTGCATTATGATAACTGGCTTGAGTGAAAGATACTGTCTGAACTTGGATCCCACCTAGTCAGATTTTCCTCATCCTGTGATCAGTGTATCAGCATGACTGTGGTACCTGTGTGAGATTGATAATATCTGCATCACCTTATCTAATGTATATTGTGCCCTTGTGGCTCTGTCATGTTTGCCATGATTTTGTTTCCTCGGACAACTCTAAAAATTTGACTTTTTTTTCAATAAGAGTCATTAATACTGGGAGTGATTAATTAATACTGTTCAGTAATGCTGCTTTGACTTCATTGATATGCTCCCTCACACCTCATTTTGTTCCACATTTGCTAACAGTGTTTGCAGTGTGCTCTCTTCCTGCCAGGCAGTAAACTGCATGACTGCCTTTGTTTCTGCTTGTTTGCCTGCACTAGATCTAGAAAGATCTCTTTTATAATTACTTTTTTTTTTCTATTAAATTAAATGCTGGTGTTAAAAGATTTCTAAGATGCCAAGTTCTGATGACAAAGAATTAGGTGCACATCTTTACAGYCCTGGCTGCCACAGCATTTAAATGCAATTTACGCATCTTTGCCTTGACAGCAGCTCAGCCCTGTGTAATGCCTGTCAGCTCAAAATCAATAGGCACCTTGTGGCTAACCTGAAAGCTTCCCAGGCACTGGAGTTACGCTCTGTCCATGCTAACTTGGAACCTCAGAGAAGCCTGCTGTCACTGCACCAGTTATGCACAACAGGCTTTCAGCTGGAGCAATCATCCAGGGGTGAGGGAGCAGAAACACAGGGCCTGTTATTTGAACAGAAATCTTGCAGTTATGCTCTTCCTTCACTGTTTTTCTTTTAAACATGTGTATCTTGCATGCCAAGCTGAGGCCTGCCAGGAAAATACTCTTCTTTCCCTCTCACTGCACGCCACAGGAAGGGTCTGTAATGTGCTGTATGGGGCAACCTCTGGGAATATGGAGCCCTCGTCTCCTGAAGGAGATTGGAAACCCAGGTTGCCCCTTCCTGGAGCACTGCTTTAATGTAATTGGTCTATCATAAAAAATGTCATCAGCACAGTTATCAGGTGTTAAAAAGACAGGAGTCCAGCCCACTTGGAAAGCTGTCTGGAAAGGCAAAATATTTTTAGCCTGGAACAGAAACGAAAGTTACAGAGACAGTGAGAAGGCTTCTTTCTCATCTCTKCAGGGGTTTTTGACTATCCCTATGAGGTATCCAGGGACAATTTTCAGGGACAGTATCTCTTTACAAACCTCTAGATGATCTAGACAGCAAAAGTGGGTTGTGTGGCCCATCTTTTGGAAAGCAGAGATAGGTGGCTAAATCCTCAAGTTTCATATATTGATAAAAATCCCATTCAAAGTCAATCATCTTACACAATTTTTTTCCTTACATTTGTTTCCCTGCCACATCTACAGCACTCTCTGCCAGGTGCAGAGGTATTAAGAGAGGTTAGCACTGTAGTGGATCTCACCATGTTTTTCTGGGACTTCTGCATGGGAGTCAATGGACAATAATTGTCCTGATAGCAACTCTGACCAAATGAATTCTATTTTAGACCAAATTTCAGTTTTCATTTAATACCTCAGAAGATACTAAATTCCTTAAAAAAGTCAGACTCTCATTTTGAATTCTGTGGCCTGACAGGCAATTTCACCCTGTATTTTAAAGAATCCAAATATATTAACAGTAGTTGAAACTTAATCTTATATTCTATAGCGATACTCTCATTTGCCTAAAGTTAAAAACTGCAAAAATTCCTTATTAAAATTTTTTTTATAAGGCTTAAAACCATAAATGCTTCATTCAAGCTAACAAGACAACCACTTACTCCATCTCAAYGATAGATAAAAACAATATACATTGCCATAGAAAATTTTACTTAAACAGTTTTTGAAGTATGAGGGCAATTTTACCATTTTTTTTCTTAATTTAGATAAAAGTATATTTCTAACAGAAATTTCATCCAACTTTCTCCATCTCCTGGTGAGTTCTTGGAAGATTTTCAGAACTTTTTAAAACTCCAGTGATTGTCTGTACAATTTGCACTTTTGATTAATTTATAAATAAAATGTGGCAATCTTCTTGACACTCTGAGGAGACACAAGGAGGTCAAGTTGTGATTATGTGATATTATCTTGTAAAATTGCTACCCACTAAGGATAGGATTCAGCTTCATACTCTTGAACTTAGAGTCTGGTTTGATGACCTTTAGCAGAGTCCTGTGGCTATCTGGGGTGCTCTCAGATGCAGCAGCTGGTCTCCATCTGCAGTTCCAGTGGGCACACTTCTCTGCCATAGTCTCCAGCCCTGTGTGCATCTTGGATGCACTAGGCTATTTCATATTGCAAAAGCCATGAGCTGTGTGTCTGAACTCCTGGTGCAGCTTAGTTACCAACTGGTCTCACCACAAGGTAGACATCTTCACTGGGTCAACCAAATACTTTCACTGACTCTGAATCCAAGCAATTCCTTTTAAATTTTAATTTAATCTGGAAGATTATCATCACCACAATGATTAGCATCAAAATAAATGGAATGAAGAAAATTGCTATATATAAGAATCTAAAAATTTTGAGATCTGTCTGCAATGAGCTGATGAGTCTTCTCTATATTAGTGGCTACATATCCTACAGCTTTGTAGTATTCATAAGGAATAAACCCATGGACATGGGTGCACATCTAGAACCCGAGAAGATATGCTGCCAATAATGACTTTTCATTTGGTCTGTAACAAGCTGTACATTTCTACTGTTTATTTTCAATAAACTATGTTGATAATAATTTTTCAGTCTCTCATATATGCCTTACCTACTGCCAGTATAAAGGATTAAAGCAGAAATAAGTGATATTCCTCATTAAGAAAGGTCTGGTGGTTTCTGAACAAACTCTTGATGGAACACACGGCTTCCCATTTTTTGCAACCCTTATACTTGAAA
The DNA here is from genome assembly GCA_014549065.1 of Cardinalis cardinalis. Lineage (NCBI taxonomy): Eukaryota > Metazoa > Chordata > Aves > Passeriformes > Cardinalidae > Cardinalis > Cardinalis cardinalis. Next base: position 1,063,631 of record JACDOX010000046.1, on the reverse strand, counting down.
ATACACTTTTAACTTTCTGATACTTTCCATAGGGTTTATAGCTTTCTATCTAACTGACCATATAGATGGTCAGTTAGATTTATTTCATTGTTAATCCAGGGGCTGCCCCTGGTGAGATAAAACCAGCAACAGAATCTAATAGAGAATGATCTGAAAATTGGGGGATGCAAATCAGGCACTCATATGTATTTTGCTCTGCCTTATAGCAACTGATAGAATCAGAATCACAGAATGGTTTGGGTTGGAAAGGTCTTCAAAGATCAACTAGTTCCAACCCTGCTGCCATGGGCAAGGAAGCTACCACAAGACCAGGGTGCTCAGAGCCCCATCCAGCCTGGCCTTGAACACGTGCAGGAATAAGCATCCACAGCTTCTCTGGGCAACCTATTCCAGGGCCTTGCCACACACAGAGAAAAGAACTTCTTCCTAATATCTCATCTACACTTACTGTCCTCCAGCTTAAAGGCCATGAATCATATCACAGTACAGTTTCAAGCCTTATCACAGGATTCCACAAAAATAACTGTTTCCCTTGTTTCAGGTGTGCAAAGGGGTCTGAAAATGCTATGAGCAAATATAGAACTAGAAGAAATAAGTCTTGAAGACAAAGAGTAAAGATTTTCTCTTTGATGGCAAACCTTCCACTGATCTCAGTAGGGAAAGGATTTTGCTCCAAGGAGTTGCATGTTCCTGGACAGACACTATAGTGCCTGCGCGGAGCTGTTATTAGCAAGTTCCTAATGAAACAGACTCCTTGGAAGGATGCAAAATATGTACTTTGTGAACAACTTAGGAGCCATAGCAACTGCCTAAACACACCAGCACAGTCACTACATGAATATAACCACCTCAGTGGAATGCTCCCATCATTCAATCTCAGCTTGATAAATCTGTGCACAGAGCAGCCAAGGGATATTTGCAGATTGCTGGAGGGAGAACGTGGGAGAAGCCATGGCCAAATGTAGTAAATTTCTTGCTACCTATCCATCAAATTCCTCTAATTCTACCAAAATCAAAAGGCAAACTACTGCTATCCTGGCATTTGTCACCCCTGAAAGCAAACCACACAACTCACAGGTGGCTCAATTCTAACATTAAATCTACAGGTGGGACTTTGCTGTTTAATTCACCTGAACAGAGCCCAAACTCTGCTTTAGTGTGTAATGATATTTCCCTGTATTTACATAGATGTATTAAGTAATTAATTTTCTCTATATTTATAGGTTTCTATCCTTTCTGAAAAATATAAAATTGAAATTTTTTTTGTTAAGTAAATTCAAAAGATGGCATTAGACATGTAATCAAGAACCTTTAGCTCTGGAAGTGAGATTTTCCATTTATTCAACCAGAAATATATTATAAAGAATTCTTACAGAATAACTACCCTCACTCAATAAATCAGGAAAGTGAAGAATGAAAAGGCAAAAGGATCTGGCTGTGGCAATTGTTTTTCAGGTCACAGACAGAGCTGGAAACTGAACGTTCCAAGTATTTAGTCTGGCATTAGCTCAGCTGAATCGTGCCTGTCTTCGAGCAGGCAGGTGTAAGGACTAACCAGAACAGCTCTACCAACCACCTGTCCTATCTACAAGACCAATCTGATATAAAGATAAATGGCTTTCAGTGACTTTCAGCATCATTTGGTGTTCTCAGAAACCTTTACTGTGCTTCTATGGTATGCTCTTCTCTGCTATGCTCTACAGTACCTGTTCACTTCTTTAATTTGTTCCCTTATGTTTTATTCCCACTCCCCACCAAGAAGATGCCAATTTCCAAAGACTAGATTTTGTAACCAGCTGTCAGGAGCTATGCTGAAAGTGTGCACTCCTCGCAATCCCTGAGGCTGGGATCTGCCTCTTCCCATGTTCCCTCCAGGTAAGGTGGTGTGGCCATTCTGCTTGCCCTTTGAGCCAGAACTGTGGAGTTGGTTCAGTTCACTACTTAAATCCCTAATGGCAACTCTTGTACAAAATCATCTCACCTAATTTTAGACATCTAAAAGGGAGCTGTTTTGTTTCAGGTCTGGTTATCAAGCCTCCTTGTGCTTGAATACAGACAGGAATTTCCAGAGAACAGTTAATTCCAAAGGTTGGAGTCCAGAAAATGTGTGATAAATAAGGTCCTCTGGAGGTACCTGTCTCTTTCTACAGGATAAAGACAGAACTTATCTAAGTAGAATAGACAAGATGCCTTATATTTAGATAGCTGTCATTAGGTGAGGTAAAAATCTAGCATTAATAGCTTCACATCATGTTTTACCCATCTATTAACTGAGACAGATACAACCATCAGTGGAATGGCAGGTGTCCACATTTATTATCTGCAGTTATGGAGAGATTGTTGAGTGCATAACTCTGTGGAAGTATGAAGAACTCATTATTCACAACTGTGACAGATGGCAGAACTGTTTTGGGCACAGTTTACTGTAAATATTCCATCTATTATGTTTTGCTAGGAGGTGTAACTGGGCAATGAGGAGGTAGGAGGACTCCTTATATCATCCTGAGTACAGGACAGAGGGTTCAGTAGCTGGTTCCTCAAGGAAGTAGAGACTGGTCTAGCCTTTCCCATAAGCAGATGGACAGGCTTGGCTAGGAGGAGCTCTCAGAGTGCTGCCTGGGGCAGCAGAGGAGCCAGTAATRCCCACAGCAAGGGATGGCTGCAGTGGCACAACACGTGGGCTCCCAAGAGGAACAAAGGACTGGTTTKTAGAGCAGAATACAGGTCAAAAGCAAGGCCTCTGCCTTTCCTGGGGACTTACAGTAACCCTTCCCTGGGGATTTAGGGTAGCCCAGAAAGTTGCTGAAAATCATTAGACTAGAAAGCCAAATTGAAAGATGCCTCTTGGAAGGGCATGAGGAAGCAACATCTATCTCACCTTGTTTTGGGTTTTTTCCGCTCTGATAAATCTGGCTTTTGAACCATTGTAGTCTTTAGATGTCTTTCACTGTTCATGCTCTCAAAAAAATAAAGATAATTTCATACCTGCTTCATACAGGGTCAGGCCACAACCACCTACTTTGCTCTAATGCTATTCACACTGGCCACTGTGGATCCCTCCTACAACTGGGAACAGGAACTGATTCAGTTTTAGTGGAGACTTACATGAAATAAGTATTTAGTCCTTTGTGAGGGGCCTTTGTGTTTAGTCTTTCAGGAGTCTTTACCTGAATTTGCAGTTTGTTTGACAAATTTGCTTACAATTTGATTTTACAAACATAAAGTTACATTTCAAAGAAAGCAGATTGCTGTTGAAATAAGGTGGCTACAGAGCTGAACAAGCTACAGAGGCAGCTACTGCAGAGTTAAGCATTTGCTGTAGATCAATACTGCCACTAACTCACAATAGAAATGCATGACTGATGGGCACACAAGTGCCTTGAAGCTGATGGAACCGGAATGCCTTATGCCAGCAGGGAATTTGGACCATCACCTGCAATTAATATGACTTACCTTGAAATAAGAGAGTATTTTCATAAATAAAAAGGTTCTTTGATGCCAAAATAGAGGCAGGCAGAAGGCCACTTTTCCTCTTCTGTAATATCTAGCCCAAACCATTTTGACCTTGGCAAAAATGATAGAAAAAATGAGCATTTGTGAGGTTTTAGCAGCAGATATAGACATCAGAGCAGCTGGAAATGTACTCCATGAAAAAGTTCACTGATATGCAGAGGGCCAGGACAGGGCACAAACTTAGTAAACATGTATTTTTCAATTTACTTGATCTGTGTCCATCTGTGTCCCGGTTTAGGGGTATGATGTGCTGAAATGACACAATTCTTTGACAGAGATTTTGGAAGATATTTTCACTCTGCTTTTGCATTGTGTATTTATTTCCATGGAATTTTTCAGCCTGGGGATTTTTTGTACACAGGATAAAGCAGTGGAGAATAGGCCTTGCCATTGTACCAACCCTATCCTCTAAACTTCTTATAAACTTGATGAATTAAGCAGATTTGCACCATTCTCTCATTTAGATTTTTCTAGTTAACACATCTCATTCCTGCTCTTCTACCTGTACTGAATTCAGTGCCCTTTATCTCACAGGAATAGCCTACTGTTTGCCCCATAATACAGGGAAACTCACTGCTCACACTTCTGTTGAAAATGTCAGTGTAATGTGCAACACTTGTTTACAGCTCCCATGAGCAATTGTACTGAAGCACATGCTGGTGTTAAGAATTATTTGGGTGTTCATAACAATTTCTTTTATTGAGCTGATGTCCTCTCACACATGCAGCAATCCATGGTATTGTGAAAATTTAAAGAAAAGCATTACTGTAGAGACTCTGTTGCTAAATTTTTTAATTATTACTTTTTACTGCAAGATCATCAAATGGGGCAATTACTGTAAATTCACATTCTTTATCTAATAAAATAGCAGATGTTTATCCCTAGGAATTACTTAAGAGAATTTCCATAAGAAACACTCTTAAGATCATGAGCACCAGGAGCAGACTACAGCTTGCATTACCAAACATTTGCTTTCTGAAGATAGGTAATGGGACATTCATTTTTTTCTTACCTATAAGCATCTGAAAATTTGGAATTGATTTCTGACAATAATTTTTTCACTTAGAGGATCTTAAAATCTCTAAAAGATTATTCTGAAAGTCAAGCTGAATATATGCACAGATTTAAAGCATGTTAATTTATACAGATCAGAACCATTCAATTAAGCTCATGCTCAAAATTGTTTCCTCTTATAGGAGCTGCCTACCATCTGTTAAGTCAGCTATTTCTATTGCCAATGATCTTAAGTTCAACGTTTATGCTAGAGTGATTGAGATTCTTAATCATAAATATCATCTGTTCTTTTCCCTCCCCATCCTCCCCCTCTCCACTCGGGTCATGATATTTTGGGGGCTTTCTTAATCAGCAGTTTCTGAAAGCAAGACCACAGGAAGAAAGCAAGCCCAGTCTGGGAAGGAGGAAAGGGGCACTTGTTACTGGTGTCTGCTGGCTGACAGTGATTTTTCACTGACCACAGCACAATCAGATTGTGTGCATTTTCCTTGCCTTTGATACACAGCCACAATTAGAAGGGATGGTGGCTACAGCCTTGGGTCATCTATTCACTGACTTTCTGCATGTCAGTGTTTTTCACACAGGCAAAAACCCTTTAATTTTCATAAAAGGGTCAGGTCCCGGAGGAAGTGTAAAAGACATCTGAATCAGCAATATTTGCTTCAGTAACTCCCAGAATTTTCCTTATAAAGTTCCTTCTGGTCAATCCTTGTATCTGGGGCTCTCATATCCTGAGAGTAGTGTATTGTTCTACACAAAAATATATGTTTAAATGAAATTAGGAATAATTTCAAATGAACAAGGAAAAATGGATTTTAACAGTGTCTTGATAGGGCTTTCTGAAGATATACAACAAACCAGAGAGACAAAATTTGCTGCTATCTGTTTCATTTAAAAAATAATTTGCTGTTTATGTATTTCTGGTACCTACACACACTTATAATATTTCTTTTTCTGGCTGATGTATTCCATGGGTAATTTCCTGTCCCCTGTCTTTGCAAACATGCAATTTTGCCAAGGTTCTGCCACCAGGAAGAAAGCACAGAAAGGAGAGGTGAGGACTGTCCCCTTCTAATCCCACCTTCTGCATAGCTTCTGAACAGGTACTTTGTGCTCCATAGCAGCATGGGACACCAGAAATTTATCTTCAAATTCTTGCTGCTGATGCTGGAGTTCACTGGGTCTTATGTTCAGCCTGAGAGTGCAGATGTGTTGGCTCTGTGATGCTCATAAAGTCTAGATRGTGCAGATTCCCCAGGAGCTGCAGAGACCTGTTACCTGAAAGTCACTGCACTTGCATGAACAGCATGAATGGTAAGAGCTCCTCATGGGTCATGCCACCCCCATCCTGTCTCACCCTGTAAAGTGCTTTTTGACTAAACACATCAACTCAGGCTTTGTATTCCCATAGAAGATATTAGGGAATAKGAATTAATTAACTGTTGACTTTTTAACCGTATGTTCCAGGGCTGTTCTATTTCTCTTTGCCTTTTTCACTGTGAGTAGATATCTGACTATATGTGGAGTAGAGTGAAATCCAGCATAGAAGACAAAATGTTTTTATCAGCTGTGTAGCAGTGAGGGTGCTATTACTTTTGCACCACCAGCTGTTTACTACATGAATGATTTATGAAAGTGTGACTGTCTGACTTTGTATTAGGTTCTGCTATTTCAGCATTCCTATTAGCAGGGATATTAGCAAAAATTATCATTCTTCTGTGTTTGAAGGAGAATTTAGAAGCTTATCTTATTCTTGTAAAGCAAACAACAACACAAACTCAAGTAGATTGCATTAAGAACAAGATACAGTGAAGAATTGAATTCCCACAACTCCCACTAAGGCAATGGAGTGAAGGCACTCTGCATTTCTTGGGATGGGGAAATCTAGTTCACTCAGTACTCTGATAAATTATAAATGCACCGCTGATTTTACAACTAGGTCTTGATGAAAAGTATATAGTGCTGGAACCATCATAGAGGAATCAGAGTGGACACTTAAATTTATTAATATTCAGTTGAGATGCAAAAATGAACTCACATGGTATGATTTTCTAAGCCACTTGGAGTCTGTTCCAAAGTGTGTTGCCATTTCCATGCCACATTACATTTCAAGGAAGAAACAGAGCCTTTTGATTGTACTGTATAGTATCCTACGGTAACTTCTTCACTGTCACATAGCTTATTTATGTGAAATATGTATTGAAGCTCCAAAGATAGATTCAAGTTCACTAGCAATGTGATTCAAACTCTGAAGAACCAAGAGATAAGAAGAGATAAAGCTGCTGTTTTATCATGAAATGTGAATTCCCTTGGCTAAACTGTAAATGCCTTATTACTTCGCTGTTCTGACACCAAGGAATTGAAGTGTAATTAAACCTGATTTGTTTTCCATTGCAAACTCTGCTATTTAATTTTATATCTACTTTGTTATCAAAGTTAACATCATCATAATAATATAACTTAAGTTCCATAGATAACAGGTCTTTAACCTAATCCTCCACAAAAAACTAAAATAATTTCATGGTATTGCATTACAGCAAGGAAAGTGCATGTTATGATTTCCATGAGATAGATCTCAAAACAAACTGAAGAATTTTATCTTCCTGAACAACCATATGCTACCACTACATGGCTATTTTCTTTCCTCTAACTTTGAAAACTGAGCTCTGGCTATTAGGAATGCCTCCATAAAGTCACTGGCAATCCACAGCTCCCTTGGAGCTTGTGAGTGTACTCGTTGCAGTAACAGCCATTCCATGGGACCATTGGGTGAATCTGCAGCAGTATTTGTTATTAAGAGGAAATGCCTGCAATTGAGGATCATCTCCCCATAGCTCTTTAGGCCTCTAAGGCTAATATTGGCATTTCCAAATCTTCAGATGAATTTCTGCTCTTCCTAAGGGTGACTAGTTTCCCCCCCTGAGTGCCTCTAAAAGCTGACTAAAGCAACAAAGCTGTTTGGCTGCTGGCTAATAGCTCAGACACCAAGGTCAAGCTGAGGCTCAGAGCATTCCCAGAAGTGAAGGTATTAGGAAAAYGTAAATTTTCTGCAGATGGGAAAATAGCTAGGGTTTTGCACTTTTCCTCTCGTGACCCTTTTGATTCCCATTTCCTATGGCTTGTCCTATGGATTGTACCTGTCCAGGGGCAGGGGAGAGCTGGTAAAACCTTCTCCAAGACTGTGGCTGAGAGGGGAGGCCAATGCCTGTGGTATTTTCTGGGTCCCCCATGGCAGGAAGGAAAGATGAATCTGACTCCATGTTCTTAGGAGGCTAATTTTTTTATTTTATGATCTATATTATATTAAAGAATGCTATACTTACTATACTATAGTAAAGAACAGAGAAAGGATACAGACAGAAGGCTGAAAGATAATAATGAAAAACTTGTGACTCTCTCCAGAGCCCTGACACAGCCAGCTGTGATTGGCAATTAAGTAAAAACAATTCACATGTTGGATAAACAATCTCCAACCACACTCCAAAGCAGCAAAACACAGGAGAAGCGAAACAGATAATTATTGTTTTCCCTTTTCTCTAAGTCTTCTCATCTTCCCAGGAGAGAAATCTTGGTGAAGGGATTTTTCCAGAAAATATGATGGTGACAAAAGTTGTCCATGGGGGATGTGGCAGGAGGCACAGAGCTGTGTATGTCTAGCACTGCATATCAGCAAGGCCAAGTCTGTGCACACAGGAGTGCCACAGGTGGAGTCACCCTGATGCCACTGCACTGGTCCCATCCTTCTTCCCCCTGGTGACACCCCTGAGGTTTGAGGAAGAGAGGAAATATGTTATATTTCTATCTAAACATCTATCGTACCTTTCTGTCTTTTCTATCAAAAGCTTCATGATGTAGCTATGTCCACCTGTTCTTGTTTGCTTTAGCCTCCCTGGATATTTTCAAGAAAGGACTGGACATGGCACTTAGTGCTATGGTGTAGTTGGCAGGGTGGAGATCAGTCAAAGGACACACTTGATGATCTTGGAGGTCTTTTCCAATTTAAATTATTCTGTATCATCACAATGGCCATACAGAAAGTGTCATGAGTGCTTTGGCTGCCAGGGTTTGAGCTGTTGAAGAAAGTGATTTTATGTGTGACAAAAGTTACAGTGTTTTGGTTGAGGACAGTGAGCAGAAGACCCCTCTCAATAAGCTGGCTCCACCATTTCCCTCAGGCTACTGCTTTGTCTTCCATCTCCTTGGCATTTTGCTCCTGGCCAGGTGGCTCCCTGCAGCACTTAAAAGTGCATGGGCAGCCTGACAGCTTGGCTGGTGGCTCTGAGCACTGGRAGCCTGGGAAGAGCAAGGCACAGCAAAGCGGGAGCTGGGCAGGAGCTAGGAATAAAGCAGTATCCCCATGTCAAAATAAAAGTGAGCTATCTTGTTAAGCAAATAAAGAAAAACAATATCCCTGTGCAGCAACAAAGCAATTTCCCCATGTCAAAATAGCAGCCATCTGACTTGTTAATCTAGTAGCTCTATGAAATACTGAGTGTCCTTAAGTCCCAAAGAACTGTCTCCACACAGCTTTTGCCCTGTAAAGTTACTAACGAATGACTTTATCTTGGTTGTTGTTTTGGGTTTTTTGGGTGTTTTTTTTTAAATTGKTTTGGTTTGGTTTGGTTTTTTCTTTTTGGTTGGGGTTTTTCTTGTTGATTTTTTTTTGGGTTTTTTTTGGTTTTTTAACATCGTTATTGCTTAGTTTCAGAAAGAGAGACATCAGTACAAGTCAATAAGGATTGTCTTCATTTGTGAGTTGACTTGCTGGAACTTAAAACTGTTGTTATTTAATGTCCGAAGAAAAAAAATTTTTYCTCATGTAGAGTTTAGATGGAAAAATTGGTCAGCAGAGGTTTATTTGTCTCTAGAGTAGGGAAGAAGCTTTATAATAGAAATATAGATTGGACTGTTATCACATTGATTTCAGTAAATATTGCCATCCCCTTCTGTGTGTGTGTGTGCAGGTTAATTAAAAAGTTCACAGCCTTGCCTGTGAAAATTCATCTTTTTAAAAATGTAGATTTGAATTTAGAAGCTTAATGAGATCTACAAAAAACTTAGAGTGTTTTCTGTTCAAAGTCAGAAGGCAGAAGGAGTAATACTACAGTCTGTTTTCTGACCTTTTCTTGAATAAATTGACTTTCTTGGTTGTGCAAGGCAATTATTAACTCTGTAGACAGTAGTTACATCCATATGATATTTATTGCACACCAAAGGAAAAAAAAAGAGAGAAACTTAAAATTCCATACTCAAGTATTCAACACAAAAACAACACCAGCATGAGTCCTGCTCATGTTTCACTTCCAAAGCACAGAGTAATGCTATTCTGAGAACCAGCATCCTGCAGGATAAAGCTTTAGGAATCATTGCAGAGAGCTCCACCCCTCCAGCCCAGGGAGCAGCTGATGGCAGTAGCAGGGGTTCATTTTTATGGGGATAAACAGAATGTAGGATGGCAGAGTTTCCCACTGAGAAACCAGATAGCACCAGAGGAGTGGCCAATGCCAGGAGCCTTGAGCTCCACTCCCAGCTCTGGAGAGGAGTGTGCACAGCTGTATCTGCCTTTCTCACACCTATGTGATCRCTTCTGTTCAGTCCTGCCTTCTGCATACCCCCTTCTCAGCCTCAATCCCTGTGTTCATAACATCTAAGTCTATTGGCTGGTTTTCACACCCTAAAGCAGATTTCCTGCATGGCTATTTTCAGCCTTCTATTTTCTTTCCTCTGTGTACTTATCAAGAAACCTATGACCATTCTCTATCTTTATTTTTGTCAGCCTCTTTTCCCCTCTTTGCCTTGTAGTCATCCACACCCCAGAGAATCCTTGTCCTAATCTCTGTGTTGTGACTACCGCATAAATTTCTGACATCACCAGTTCTACAGCATGTGACAGCTTTTCAAAGGCTACCTACTACTCCACAAAAMTTAAGCTCCCTACCAGCTTCTATACCATCTTCTTTTGGCATGAGAAAGAGGCATAAATTTTATGAAATAGGCTGGCTTGTAGACCTCTCCTCTAGGAAGCAAGCTCAACTCCATTTTCAGATTAAAGCATAAATAAAAGCATATTTTTATCACTTCAGCAATGTGATTCAAATATGATTTCGCTGGTTAGCAATGTGACACAATACCTGTCATATCCACTGGCTGGACCACTGGGCTGCGGCTTGATTCTTGTCTTTGCTGTCAAAAATATATCTGCATTTGGCATTAAAAGTCATGCAAATAAAATACAGAAAGACTTCTTGAGAGTCAGGGATCCTTATTTTCTCTCTTGTAGAAATGGTTCAAGCCACTACAGTAYCAAATAAAACTTTTTTCTCTGTACACCTTGCCCAATGTACCTGATATTGTTTCTCCATGGTCACAGAGGTGGTATCAGACACATGAAATGGTGTTCTCCTATTTTGCAGCAAATCTGGGGGCTAAGCCTCCTGAGTGTCAATATTAGACCTTTACTGCAAATTTTCCTGTGACTAAAATAGTCTTACAAATCTCTGAATGGCTGAAAGATGACACCTCCAACCTTCCTAGCACTTTTATTGTGCACAAATACAATGATGAGCAAGACAGAGAAGTTGTAATTAAACTAGAAAGTTCCTGACACAGCACTTAGAAGGTTAAAGTTCCTCAGGATTGTCTTGTGACTTCCCTCAAGAATATTCCTGAGGGAACTAGGAGCCATGAGAGAGCATCACTGGATACAATAGGAAAACTGGGGTAGCACCCTGAATCAACTTCCAAAAAACCTTTCTGACAATATTCATGATCCAGTGGTGGGTGAATGCCTGCATCAGTAGGAATATCTGAACTATAGCCATGCAGGGGTGTTGCAGGGCTTCCCTCTTCTTCAGAGAAGCATTCCATGCTCAGCACCAGCGCCCTAACCCACCTCTCACATCTTGGTACAAGTAGGCTATGTCTGTGCTGGGATATCTCAGAGTAGTTCCAGTGTCTGAAAACTGGAATTTCCACAAGGAATTCTCTGTTTCTCTGCAGTGGTGGATCCTGGAGACTTTGTCCTGTCCTTTCTATCATTAGGGTGTGGTTGGTCCAAATGCAAAGAGATGCATCTTTTGTTAGTAAATTATACTGTCCACATGACATACCTTATCATGGTATWGACAAAATTCTTGCCAGTAGTTATAAATTCAGTAGACACACTCCTTACTGGGAAGTTTTAGAGGTTTCAAAGCAGATCTCTTCTTCTGGAGATCATTGTATCTTAACTACTCTCAAGAAGATGAACTCCCATTGCCTTCAGCAAGCATTAATTTACCCTTTCTTGCTGCTTCTACAAGACAGGCACTAAAGTTTCCAACAGGCAATCTACGTCTGTCTGCCCTAGGAACAGTTGCAGTCACTCTGAAATTCCCTGCTCTTCGTTGCTGCTAGACCTTGGATTCCTATGAAAATAAGTAAATATTATACCTGCAGCATATGCCTACTGCTGGTGATCTGAATACCATGTTGAGATGCTTCTGTAAAAGCAAAAATAAAATAAATATTCTACTCTTCTAATTAAAAGTTTTGAAAGAAATGTATCTATTTCACAACAACAAAAAAATAAGTTTGTCTGAAAAAAAGTCTAAGAAAAGTATATACAGGCCATGTATTCTTAATGGTCTAACAGATAAAAACTGCAGATTTTGAGACAGAATTTTGATAGAAGACACCAATTCTTTTATACTCATGCCAGTCAAACAGCCAGTTTGCCTTCTCATTGCAATTTATATTGAAGGTTGTAATTCTTCATAAGCATCTCCTTTGTGAAACAAGATCGTTAATATAAAACTTTTAGTTAAGCAGTGGCACTAGTTTCCCACTGACTAACAAGAACCTTTGTATACACAAGGTCACATGCATATTTCAATGGCAGGAATAGCAATTTTCTTGTTTGGCAGCTCTCAAATGTCATTTTGCTGCAGCACCTATGTTAGGAACGGATAYACTTTCTGTTAGTGTCCAGGAGGTTTTCCAATTAAATGAGTCAAAGCTGACAGGACTTGAATGAGTTATCACCTGTTTTGTGGCTTTTTAAAATTTGACTACTTGATTTTTTTAGCATTTCTGCTGGGTTGTTAGCATAACTTAGACGTTTTGCTAACTTAGCTAAAGTGACCTATACAGTTCCAGATTTATATGCAGCCTTCACTTAATCTGATATCAATAGCAGCTTGATGCCACAATGTCATTATATATCTGTTCCTACATATCTGCTCTAATCCCCATTTGGTCAATCAGATTCTTCTGTTTTAATGAGATGGTAATTTTACTTAGGCAAAATCCTAAGACTAAATTAGTCTTTTCACTTCACCAAAAAACCCCCAACCTTATGTTTGGGTAGAAATAAATATAATCACTAATTATCATGGATAAATTATTAAATGCATCTTATTAAATTATTTACAATTGCAAAGGAATAAGTACTTTTTGCCAGCTATTAATTACATTTTAAAAGAATGTCTGATTTTCCTACAACAGAGTCTGCCTTAGTGATGGATTTTACAGTTTCTTAAGTGTTTGTAACGTGACCATGTGCTCTTCTGAAAGTAATGATTTTATATATTTGTAAAGATAATTGCTTTTATAAATTGATATCAAATATGTCTCATTTTTCTACCCAATAGAGAAAGTATCTAAGCTATTTCCTTTCTTACTCAGTTTATTTCTATCAATTATTTATTTCATGCCAGTTTTTCTAACCTAATCAATTTTCACACATTTTTTCCACAGTCAGGCTTGAAAAGTAGAGAAAATCCAGTTAGCTGAGGTTATGACTCCAGTTATACAGAATAAGGAAATCTGATATGCTGTGATTCATTTTTTTCAAATGCCTAGTGAATACTGAAGAAAATTCTCTGCATCTGATTTCTGTGCAGTTTAAAAGTCAGTTGCATTGGGCACTTGATATTATTAATGCTTTTTGAATCCAGACCTTTCTTTTTCATCTGTTGCATGCCAGGGAGGGGTTTTGTTTTCAATTGCCAAAACAAGAATCCCAGTTTTGTGTTCTGTAGTTTAACACAATGAGCAAAGGCTAAATAACCTGGATTAGAAATATTTAAGGATACCAGCTGAAGGCGGCAGCTCAACAGCCAGGTGCCAGGCAGGACATCAACCTCAATGCCCAAATGCTATATCTTTCATTTGATGGGCTGAAATCCATGATGAAGACCCAGGTTGCTCTGTCTGGGCAGTGCAGCTCCCTTGATGGATTCCATGTGTGTATGGTCACAGTTTCCTCCCAGCAGAGATGACGGTTCCCAACCAGGATCCAGAAAATAGCTGGGCTTGTCTCATTCCATGTCAGAGGAACCAGTGACCAGGGTTCTCAGATCACAGCAAGTATGCCTGGACAGGACCATGCTCTCGGAAAACCACTCCATTTCTTTGGGAGAAGGTGAAGGAGGACACAATGGTGGGATCCCTTTCTCATAGTGCTGGAGTAACCAAAGTATCCTTTGAGGGCTTGGGATATCCATTCTCAGCAGACACACTGCCACCACAGCTTTTCTTTGATTTTAGCCAGCAGGTAATTGTGGTTAGCTATTCTCACCTTCAGAGAAGTCTCTAGTTTGACATCTTCTCTGCATGTTAAAGCAARTCAGGAAAGTAAGGCGATAATTTAACAGTTCTTAGGCTTTCAAGGAAACAATCTCTTTCCTTTGTTTCTCTTTTAGGGTGTCTGAGGTGAAAGATGCTTAGTAAGACCTACAGCTATATATCTATGCAATGGTAACCTCAAATGTCAAGATAAGCTCTCCCAAACCTTGACTCAAATGTTTATTATAGCTGCAGTAGGTATCCTTTCTACAATTAGTACCTTCAGATAATATGATATTTCATTGTATAGACATTGCACACAAGGAGATAATGGAATTACAGAATGGTTTGGGTAGGAAGGGACAGACYTTAAAGATCCTCCAATCCCAATCCCCTTGCCGTGGGCAGGAACACCTTCCACCAGATGTGCAGCCTTTGTTAGGGAGAGTATGTACTTGAGTAAGGTCACAGTCAGATATTGGTAGGTGAAAAGACAAGCGTAAACAGGGTGACAATTTGTAGCTCTCAGAACTGCCTCCACAAATTTTCTTCTTGTTTTTTTTTTTTTCCCTAAGATCTGTAAAGACATTTTGCAGAGGTTTTTTTCTGTTTTTTACTGTTTTTACTAAAATGGGTTGTCTTGAAACCCCAAATGAAGACGGTTCAGCAACAAGACAATTGATAGGCAATAAACAACAGCAAAAAACTTAGTTTTCAAATATATCTGATTTTGAAGCATTTTTGTTAAACTGCTGTCACAGTTGGAATCTGGAGATTATCAATAAGTATTACCCCTAATGTAATTTCTTTCCAATCATCATCCGGAAAACACAACTGGAATAATGAGTATCTTATTGTTAGTGAAATTGAGCAGACAAAACAGAATTTAACAGAACAAAACTTCAATTTCACTCCCAACAATTCTTGCCTTCAATGTTGCTTACCTGAGTTTGTACTCTTACCCTGGATAACCAGTCCTACCATTTATTCAGAAAACCCGATGTACCTTACTTTTTCTATTTACTTCAATGTTTTTTTAAGTATTTTTACTTCTATTGACTTGGGGAAGTGATTTGGAAATGTTAATAAAGCAGACAAGTTCTGGATTCTAGCTGTCTCACTGGGAAGCACAGAAAGAAGTTTAAAAAATCTTAGATATCAGAGATAAAATTTAATAGATAGTGCTTCATATTTTCATTGCAGTGATTATGGTCTTTTTATAGTCTTAAAATTTCTGTATTCACACTCAATACATTTCACAATAGTTTTATACTCAGTCACATGAAATTTTGAAATTTGTTTGGCTAAAATAAAAGGTATTCATCTGTACATGAATACCTGTGATGAGAAACGATCTTCTGCTGAATGTTTATAGCCTTCAAATATTGAGTCTGTAGGTAATTTTCAATTGAATCAAGCCAGTGTTTAAGTACTGCATTGAATTATGATTACTTGCCTATTTAAAACAAAGAGAATGCTTTCTGTTCTGATTTAATTCCTTACAGTACAAAGGAGCTGTCCAGATCTGTTAACATGTACTTGCACAGCAAAATAATTTGGTCAACTTTCTTACTCAATAAGTCCTTYATACTTTTCATAGATTGTATAAACTAGGATTTATGCAACTGTGAATACATGCAGGGAAATATAAATCACACACCACATTGCACATCATTATAGATTTGTCCCCTATCCAATAGGATGGATAGCAACTTTGAGCTGGCCCAACCTGTGTAAGCCAAGCCAGACAAAGACAAATCCTCCTCAAAGTAGGAATTCTGAAACTTTWAACAACCAAGTCATTAATTGAAACGTATGAGACAGTACCAATGATATCTGTCAGAGAAGATACAAAAAGGTGTGTCAGAACATCTCTGCAACATGCAGGTGTGTACATCTTATCCCTGTTAAAAATCAAATGAGAGAATCAAAAGTTAAAAATCAAATGAGAGAAGCAAAAATACATTTTGGGGGAGYTTAATCCTGGGATGAAGTGCAGTGCCCTGTAGGGCACTGGGAATGCTATTTATTGACCAAAGTGAAGCATGGGATAAAAATATTCAGTAATATTGGTTAGGGGATAACTCTCCTGACACATAAGTAAAATTTCATCTATTCATTGACCTCAGAGRTGGTCTAAGGGGTTCTGAGGAAAGAGTTTAGAGGCACAGTAGATTTCTSTAAAAGGATGTATTTTTAAGGAAATGTGAAAGATTTCAATAGCCTATAATCTCAATCTCTAAGAATGAGCTTTCAAACATRTAAGTACCTTTCATCTATGCTACAGTGTATTTGTTAAAATCTCCATAATCAGAAAGATATTTATTCATACCAACAGAATGTACCCTKATTTTTCTGTTCAAAGTTAGCTCTCTTTAATGCCCTATTCCCAAAGGGCATGTCTTCAGCGCTCACTCTGCGTCAGCTTAATRAGGGCATCTTTTACAAATGGGAGCAGTAAATCTTCTCCCATCCCTGACTCACTGCCAATTTTTTTCCCCTTCAGGATTTTTCTTTTATTTCTATTTCAAGATGAGAGACTTTGAATAGAGTTTTCATTTCTGCCATAGCTGGGCCACTACTTAAGTGAGTAGCTTCAGGAAATACTCTCATTGTATTTATTATTCAAAATACTCAGAAGCATGGCTCTGAACTACAGAAAAATTGTCAGGGTTGAATGACAAAGAATTGTTSATTCGTCCATAGTCAGCTAAGTACAAGCTGTCTCAATTTTGCCTCAAAATTGAGAGTTCAGAAGTTCAACATGAGTTCAAATGTTATTGAGTTCAAATATTATTGAGTTCACGTTTCACTAGAGAAAGAGAGAATGAGTGATGAATGTTTACACTAAGCCACTGGATTAAAATAYATGTGTTGTGGCTTCTATATCTTCTTACACTTACATCTGAATAAATTGAACTACTGTGCCTGGGCAAACCACTCAAGGGAGTGACCAGTGAAACATGAACAGATGGGAGTTGGCTTAAATCAGTGAACCAGTGGTCCTTGAAAGGTGCAGGTGACTAAGCATCAGGGACTTGGAATCAGGATGTGCAGTTGGAAATGCTTAAAACTGATCCAAAMTAAAACCCAGCCACATCAGGGACACGGTTCATAGATGGTGGCAAATGGTGCTGCACATTTCTCCTGGTRGTGTCTGATCTTTTTTTAATTTTTGGTTGACTGATGAAATGACAGCTGCATATGTGTGTTAAGGTAAGACTAGTGAGAGATGCTTCTGCCTGAATTAAGGTGCAAATGAGAAATTTGCAGAAGTCAAAAATTTGGAATTTATTTAACAAAGAAAGTGAGGTAGTAAGATAGAAAGAAACAGAAAAGAGAAGAGAGAGAGAGASAGACAGAAAGCAGAATACAGTCACTACCCATGGATACCACTCACAGATCCAGCATAACTCCTTTGGTTCTCCATTGAAACAAAAGCTAGGATATCTCAGAAGGTTACTGACTGCCTTTCCTAKCTCTGAAATAAGATCTAACACAGTTTCTGAGCTATTCCTGATATACACTTTTTTAAATGGACCTGTTCTTCAAAATCTCCAGTTCCAGGAATTCCATAACCTTCAGAGATAATTAAATTAAAAAATTAAATTAGATAAAGTGTTCAATTATCTTGACATCAAAAAAGCATTTACAATGTCTAATTTAAATATCTCATTATAAATTAGTCTGAATTCCTCTTGCTTTTTGATCACTCCAATTGAGAACAGTTGATTACTGTTCAAACAGTCTCAAATCTCTTAACATGATTATACWGTCCTCAGTCCTCTCTTTTTTGAAATGAACATTTTCTTCAACTTTTACTGCAAATTTTTTAGACTACTTTTTTTGTTCATCACTTGGGGTTTCCTTCCAGATTATCCACAGATTTTTTAATGATGGTTTTCAAAATGGAATATGATGTCATCAAGTCTCTAGCATTTGTTCTAAGGAGTGTAATAGCTATGCAGTATATTAATAATTACTTGTGTGCTAATATTTAGCTATCAGTAAGTCTTGTATATAATGACATTTTAGAATGAGACTTGTCTCTCTTGTGACAGCATCTCAACACTGACTCCTTTCATGCAACCACCCCCCTAAGCCTTGCTTGCAGTGTTGTTAGCTAAACAGTAAATTATGTTTTTTATCTCATTTTGCATTTGTGATTTTAATTTTTCTTTTATACCTGAGCAGCTTTTAGTTTGGTCTTATTAAATTTCATACATTGATTCGAGACTAGCGCTCTAATTTATAAAATTCATTCTCAGTTCTACTTCTGACCATTGAAGTGCATGCTCTACTTCTCAGCATTGTCACCTGCAGACTTCATGGGACTAGCCATTTTATCACCAAAATATTCAAGTTTTATATTCAATATTAAAGGAGAAGGACTTTTGGAAGGCCTTACAATTTGTCGGGACTTTCCATTTTTTGAAAGCAAATCCTTGATAAAACCACTTCAACAGTATTTTCCATATTTGTATATGAAAATGTAGGGACTGTGCCACAAGCTGTACTAAAGTCAAGATGTACATATCATATCTTCTATTCCTACCCTATCCACTAGGCATTGTTACCCTACTGARAAATGAAACTAGAGAGATGTGACTGCTCTTGACAAATCCACATTGATCTGATTTTATTACTTTAGTGTTCTTCAAGTGCTTATAATCTGAGGTTTAGGAATTTGCTCCAGTACCTTCCCAGGCAGAAGGYTTAGGCTATCTGACTCATTGCTACCCTTTGCAAAGGCTGAAACCAGCTAGGTCTACTGGTGAGCAAGTTAAGGAAAATTACATCACAGCTCTGGGTACAGCTCCAAAAGAGTAGCAACTCTATCATTTGGATTTCTGAACAAAACTTACATTTTTGGATAGAGAACCACACTRCTATGGTCATGCTATTGCTTTCCTGTGCTGTCAGTTCCTGCAAATGGTTTCTACTTCTTGCACATTGACTCAGAAAAATAAAAGTCATCYGAACAAGAGAAATGTTAGCATTCCAGAGGATGTGTTTGGATATGCAGTAATATTTACAGCTGGTTGGAATAGCAGTATAGACAGTTTCTAGAGGCAGAGACTGAATGAAAAGAAAACAATTTCTTGACCTCAAGGGAAGTGGAGCRAGAGATATATAACAGGTATGATGAGATCACTCTCTTGGCAGAGAACTAGGTCATGKTCAGAAAACAGATATTCCCAAATTCCTTGTGAGTCACTTTTGATAGTCCCACAAGCTTTTGTTCTGTAGGTATCTGGATATATCTATTTTTTTATCCATTCTCCATACATAAGTGAAAGGAGTAGAACTCATGTTCTTACATATTTMATCTCTAAATAATTTGGTATGAAGACCGATATGGAATAGAGACCTATCTACTTTCTGGTTCTATTTGTGCCATGTTTTATATGATGCAGCTCYGATACTAAGGACACTATCCACCCATAAAGTATAAAAATAATGATGTGAATGTCAATACTGAGCAAAGAGAAGGAAATTCTTTCTGCTCTCTTCAGACAATTGTGCTTGAAATACAGACTAAACTCCTTGCAGCATGCAGAGCTCCAACTAGAACTAAATTGTCTGAGGACTGACAAGCTTGATTACACTGTTGAAAAGATTTATACAGAGGGAGATGCATAAGAGAAAAAAATCAAAGGCATGTGAGGACAGTGTGAGAAAATGCCATGCCATGCCATAYAGAGGACAGTGGGCAAACAAGGAAGAGACAGAGAACAAATTGAACCTAAGCAGGTAAATCATGCTATTAAGAGGGTTAGTGCTATGTTCTRGTCTCTGCTTCAGTAATGTTATTTCTTGTTTCCTAGAAAACAGTTATTCATTGCTGGATCCATTTTTGAGCAGCAGACCCAGCAGGTCTGAGGAGCAAATGTGGACAACTTGTCTTGAGTGTGTCACTGCCAGGGGCCCCAGACACAACMTGGATGGCATCAGGATTTGCTCTCAGAGATGTAGCAGCCATCATGCTGAAAGGGAGGCTGAAGCCCATGGGAAAGGAAAAAAAGGGCTGAGTTACATTTCTTATTATTTTCTGTCTAGCTCTCAGAAAAAAACATCTGAACTAATAGCAGACAAGCCCACACTTGCAGAATGGCAGCTAGAGGACATTTCAAATGACATTCAGGCAACTGAATAGAGTTCTACATTTCTCTTGATGATAATGAGAGCAAAATGATGTGTTTTAAGAATCCATATTGGTATGTCAAAAATCTGAGTAGAAACYGAAATGCTGTCTGAGAGGTGCTGAACCATGAAGCTTCCATAGGCACTCACTCTTGTCACTCTAGGCAGGGGAGATTCATACTCTTTCCTCTTCGGTCACCCCTCAGACAACAGCACTGCTGTTGGTGGAGCTACAAACTGAAAATAAATGTCCTGAAGAAATTATGTTACTTCCCAAACTGGGAGTTTTAGACAAAGGTGTCTGACAGCGGTGCCATACTTTGGTTGTGCACACCTATGGGCCAGGAAAGCACCCTCAATGCTGCATATCCCAAGTTGCTCCTCTGGGTGAATTCACCAGGATGCCAATTCTCCCATTACTYGTGATAGTCTGAAAAAACAACAGTTAATGCTCTCTTTGAACAAAATATCAATATCCAACACAGGTGCTCAAGTACTGAGACTAAAAAAGAAGCCAGACTGGAAAGGCTGTGACTGAATTCACTTGGTCTAAATTACCATATGAAAAAAGCAAAGAAAGAGGAAATCACAACTATACATTTTCATCAAAGCTTTCTTCCCCAGATTTCAGGCTGAGTGAAATCTAGGCATTATTAGGAGACAGTTAGGYATTAAGAAGTTTTTTGGACTTAATATTTTATCTCCTGATACAGGACAAATGTTTGCTCTCATTTGTCTCAGCTCAGGGCCCCAGGTTACTCTAAACTTAGCCAACCTATTGCCAATCTGCAGAGTAAATACTACACACGTTATATGAATATTTGTCTGAATTGCCAGAAAGTTCTGTGATCTGACAGTATAATTTAATTTTTTTAGAATTGCAAATGGCATATTCATTCATATGAATAGAAGAAGAGTAAAACAACAGTATCTGCTGTGACACAACTGTGTCTACAGTAATGTGCAACAAATGACTTTGATAAAAAACCAAACAGATTATGAGAGGTTAGCTGGAATCTGGATTTTGAAGCACTGTTACTACCACATAGTAAATGGGCTGAAAAAGTGATGAGACAGAATTTGATAGAAATTAAGCCTGGTAAAGAAACAAAGGAGAATAGTAAAATATACCTGAATGTAATCAGAATGAAATTGATTTTATGTTAGACCTCCAGACCCTTCCCCAGCTCTGTTGCCCTTCTCTGGACATGCCCCAGCACCTCAATGTCCTTCTTGTAGTGAGGGGTCCAAAACTGAACACAGGACTCAAGGTGTGGCCTCACCAATTCTGAGTACAGGGGAATGGTCACTGCCCTGGTCCTACTGGCCACAATATCACTGATTAAAAAAAAAAAAAAAAATTATATGTCTTATAGTCAGCATATTTCATAGAAAACTTATTTTCATTACAAAACCATGTTGGATATTTAGCAAGATTTAAATTAAAAAAAAATAATTAGAAATGAATATAAACTATGAGAATAATGACAGTTGAAACAAACCACTTTTTCTTTGCATATACAGGTACAAAAATGCATGCTATGTATTTGAGAGAGGAGAAGAGATACAGCAAATGTTACCAAGTGAAGACTTGACAAAATTTTGGGGAAYGAGACTCTTGTATTGTTTGTTAATTTTTAAGATAAAATCCATCAGAGCTAGAGGCAAAATATGAGAAGAAAAGATTATATGATTCCATTTATATATTCCATTTCTGTATTCCTGTTAGCAGATTAATGTAATCATTTTGGACAATATACCTCTTGATCTTACCTAAAAATAGATGGTGACTGATTAACAGTCACTTGAATCAACTTTTAGAATGATCTGACTAAAAAACCCTGAGCTCTATATCCCTGGGATAAGTGTACATTTAAACATTTATTATATGTGCTCGTGTGATGTCTTTTTATTAAACCAGCAATTCAAAGTAAGAGATTCAAAAGTGGCAGACTGGTTATAATTTAGATGTACTGGAAGCCTTTTTTTTTTGTCACAAAGCACTTCACACTCTGGCATTACTACTCTTCTAATATGTTAGATGCAGTTCACTCAAAAYGAGAGTTTAGTAATGTATCTTTCTGCTAGAAATAAAACAGCTTTGAGATGTTTCTCACAAAATAATGGCTTTTGAGATGAATGTTTTTTATATAAGTAAGATTTTAGAGTGCTTGCCTAGAATCAGTAGCAATTGTGAAGATTTAATTGGGATTAGTGATGTTTTATCTCACAGAAATCCATTAAGTCTTGTTTGAAGCAAGAAATTAATAAATTCTTAGAGGTAAAATTGCATTATGTATTTTTTCCTGTAAGTTCTTCCTTAATCAAAAAGTGATAATATTCCCAGTATCCTTAAACYAAGCAATTTCCTTCATATTTTATTACTGTATGCGCTACCATTCTTTCATTTAGCCTCACCATGGCTTGCAAATCATGGAAATAATATTATCTTCGTTYTTCATAAGGAGAATTTTTCATAAATGGAATTGAATCATAAAGAAAATAAGTGGTTTGTCCAATCTGGCACTGGAAGGTCATGGAAGGATCAAGGATCAATGTTAAACTTTCTGCTGGGTGAGATCAGAGTATACTGCAAATCCAGGAAAATGTGAACATTAGCAGTTAAATGAATGATATGAAATTACMAAGGCAATGATGTTACAGAGCAGCATACTTCAGATCTTGCATTTAATACTGTCTTTTTACAAGTGGGTGTTTCCACTTAGAACCATGGGAATCAAATTCCAYGGGGCAGCTGTTTAAGTTATGGGTGCATATACTCTCTGGACCTACTGTGCTTGAGGTCTGCCTTTTGTTACCATGAGGTCTTGGCYTGGCTGTAAGGAGTTGTAGCTTCTCTCCTGCCCCTGTATCTACTGTCCTCTGCTTCTGCTTTTTATTGTTTGTTTATTAGCCTAAAGAGTGGACCAGTTCACACCAAAATTTAGATGATCCAAGGGTGGCTGAGTAAAACCTTGCTGAGTTGAATGGGKAAGTTCAAATCTCACAGAGCTACTCTGCTTGCTTTCAACCAGCTTGGGCAGTCATGTGTGGTTTGAACAAGTCATGGGTGAGTTTTTTCAGAACTGTAACAATTGCAGACTAATTTTCATTACTTTCTTTTTTGGTRAAAAAAAAAAAATTAGGTTGTTAGGTCTGACTGATCTCCCTCTTACTGTACACAAGCTATAACACTCCCCTGCCCCATTATGTGGCTACACTGGTCCTTGTAGATAATTAAGTCTGGAAGTCTAAGACTGGGAATGTAACCTTGACCTTGGAAGTGGATATAGTAGATAAAAGATATAGACATTCCAGCTTATGTGATACAGAAACAAATTTCCATGTTTCTTGTCTACTCACAATCATAGATCTACCCAAGAAATACAAAAGCTACTTAGACCTCTCCCCTCAAAAAACAAAATTAAATTAATTAACAAAATGGTCAACTGCTTAGCATAGTCTGTTCACAGTACATTTCTTTTTTATTAATTGTTTGTGGAAATCTACRGAAGCTTCTCCATTCTAGAATACAAATTCCTTTGTGTCTTACTCTTGTCCTTGCAAAATGTAACCACAGAAGTCACTAAGCCTGGTTTTATGGCTTTTATCCTTTGCCTCACACACTTCTGGCTACCATGTTTTCTTAGGAAGTGCAAGATCTAGATACAGCTTTACAATCTGACCCTGACTCTCTAGATTACTCCAGCTGAAGGCAAACTCTGTAGAGATACCCTTTTTCCTCCTGTTATGGCTGATTTTACAGTCAACCCTATGGTTCTTATGAAGCACAAATGGACAGGCCAGGCCATGGCTCTAAAACACCCTGTTATGGCACTTGTAAATTGCCAGTTTAGTTTTCTCCCAGGGCTGTTTTTGCATGTTGCATCTGGTAAAAGCCAGCAATGACACTAAAAGTGAAGGCTGCAAATTCTTCTCTGTGTTCTGCCCAGACACCCACCTCGTTTCTCACGGAGCGCGGCAGCTCCCACCTGTGTTTCTGGATCCTACTGSGGCTTTGCTCAGTGTTGTGTGCCTGTCCACTCATGCACACATGCAAATGCTCATAGCCAGAAGTGGAACAGGAGGCACCCTGGACCTTGCAGGACCTTACAGGAACTAATCAATCACTTCAGCTGCCTGCAGAAGCCAGGTAAGGCTGAGCAGTCACTCAAACACAGCTATCCAAAGTCTGGTTWTATGCAATACTACAAGGGTCTATGCCATTGTAATTTTTATCCCCACAATACCTCTGTGCTCACAAGGGAATATTTACATGAAAAGCCCTTCAAATAAAAGCAAAAGGCCCTCAGAATTGGGCAGCTTCTCTGTTGATTGCTCAGCAGCRTTTCAGCATCCCACAAGTGCTAAATATCTTTGTAGTCATGATCAGAATGCCTGGCCTTTATTTCATTGCTTCATTGTGTTGCCTAGAACATTCACTACTGACAGAATGAAAAGAAGCTGGTTCTTACCATTTTTTTCACAAGACCATGCTAATAATAAATGTATCTATCACAGTTACCAATTCATTTTCCAGGTTGTCGGTACTGAAATAATTTTTATGGATGTGGCCATTTAAAATATGAAAAYTTTACTAATTGATTCAATATCAGTTGTTCTTAACTTCCTCTCTAATTTGCTTGGCAATACTGTACCTATTAAGCTAAGCATTAAGCATAATTTTACACCAAGTGTCAGCTTAGAAATGTCCTTCTTTCAATGTACATTTGTTTGTTCATCCTTTGTAGGAATACCAAAATCATAAAAACACTTTGCAAGTTTATTGCATCAAATTGAAATTATGAAAGTAATTCAGTATATTATAATTCCAGACTATGTCTCAAACAGGGTTTTTTCTAGGAAGAGAGACATAGGAGGTTGTTGGTTGGATTTTATTTAGTCAGGGAGTGTGGCTAACCAGATAATCAAATCTCTTTAATAGCATTTTCTAAATATTCTTCCCTGTGTGACATAACATGACCCACAAACCTAAATATGCTCCAAGTCACACCCTATAAATTAAAGAGACTCCAATAATGAGGTTAAATGAATCCAGTTTGCTTGAAACTAAGAAATGTCAGCTWCATATCTACAGGACAGAAGAGCTGTTTGGCTTGTTCCTTTAGAAGCAAACTTTGAAAAATAAAAAACAACAACAACAGCAAAAAAAACCCTCAAGGCAAATAACAGCACTATTAGATGTGCTAGATATTCTAGCCACCTGAAACATGCAACTCATGCCTTATTCCTGCCCAGGCTGCTGCAAGTGGACACAGATGACAAATCCTCTCTTTTCAAGCCACTTTTGGTCTAAATATATGTTTTAAATCTAGACCTAAAGGCACAGTGAAACTMCAGCCCTTTGCCTTGCATCCTTTGAAGGTAGAACATGGTCAACCTGGAAACTGAAACTCTTCTTTCCTAMGTGTAGTCTTCTCCTAGGGCTCTGGAGGGCGCCTGCATGGGCTTGCTTGTATACAAACACAGAATGAGACAAGAAGCACATTTTGTCTCTGCTGGCTTAAGAAATTACCACCACTGCTTTTCCTCTGGAGTCCTTTGCGCACTGAGATCTGCTGAAATGCTGTGCACATGAGGCCTCTGAGTCATCTCTGTCCAATTGAGGTGGGTGATTCAAATAGTTAATATTTGATAAATGTCCTCATTTTGATAGGAATGATTTAATGAAGGGCTCTGAGGAAACAGAAGCTGACAGCAGGAGTTACCAACAAACAGATGAGACAGTCGCAGACCAAGRGAAAAGGTGATTTCTTTAGATCAGTCAGCCAGAAATGGGCATAACCAAACACTAACATTGCAGAACTAATCAAATCTGAAGTGCCACATTACTAAGTTGAGGGGTTCTCACCTCTCCAGGCCCAGGCAGCTGTCAGGCTCACAGTTCAACAGGGATAACTTTGCCAAGTTCAGACATGGCCAAAATGCAGCTCATAATTTGTTATTGTCATCCTTGCCATCACAGCAGCCTGTACTCTGGTTAAATGCAGCCTTCCTTCTGATTGATCATAACAGTGGGAGAAAAACCTCCAAACTCAAACAGTTTGAAAATTAATAAAGGAAATTTAAGAATTCAATGTCTCATGTGGAAAAACAAAGAGAACTGTATTAATTTGAACTTAGTCTTCACACAACAAGGTTTGCCAGTACTTATAATTCAAAACATAAGTAGATTGGTCCTAGAAAAGGAATTAGAATGAAATCCTAGTCATCATTCAAAACAGGGCATAGAGGAAGATTTGAAAGTACATTTAATTTTTCAAAATTCCTGCATTATATAGTAAAATTAATATGTAATCCTCTTAAAGACTGTGTTTTAAATTAACAAATTATGTTATATTTGAAGAAGTGATAAATAGATTACAGTTCTACTGACAGAGAAAATTATAACATGCAGCTCTTTTATAGTCCCTTTCAGTGCAGCAGAGGGATGGGGACCTGCCCACACAGGAACAAGCTGAATCCCACAAGAAAAAGCAGCCACAGGATGCAGCWCTTCTCTGACTTGGCCTGTTGTGATTGCCTGGGGCTGCTCCAGGAGGCTGCTCACAGAATAATGAGTTGGGYTCCCACTCTAAATTGTCCCTGGGAGAAATATTCCTCTGGTCTACAGAAGGAGCCTGAAAAGATTAGATCTTCACAGTTAAATACAGGCTTCATCTACAAACTTCCTAATGTCCCTTTTTTTTTTAACGACCACTGCTCATGTCTTATTGTCCAGTATGCTCAAAGACATTAACACATCTCCCTGCACTTCCAGAGATGTTTTGCACATTTAGAAAAGGAAACACTCACATCTTGGGAGGTCTGTTCTACATAGAGATCTAAATGTGTGTACTGAACAAAGAGAAGCCACAATGGGCTGCAAATATTCTGTTGATATCCATCTGAACTATTACTGGCACAATGTTTTTCTCCCTTCTTCTTAGATAAAACTCCAGTTGCAGAGCAGATGGGAACAGAAAGCTCTGTAATTTTACTCCCAGTACCAATTTGCTCAAGAAAGAGAATAACCAAACAACACTTACTGACCACCTGYTTTATTCCATAGTTGAAATTTAGTGGACTAGAATGAAGTCCAGAAGAAAGGAAAGGAGTCAGGGAAATAAGAGACATCTACCCCAGTTTACATTTTTTGGCTTTTTTCTGCTTTTAATTTTGTTATTAAAAGAAAAATGCTTCCAGTGACACAAACGCCACTGAACTCTTTGAACACAGAATAATCAGAAACATGAAGTGTGACACTTCCTAAAATCAAAGAAAGAAATTTGATTCTCTTTCATATGACATCTTTCTTCACCTCCCATTTGTCTTTCTTCCTGTATTCTTCTCCACCTTAAGGGGTTTCCTTTTAATGAAAGGGCAGAATATTTCACAAGGGTTATGGGCTGTCATGTCATTATCTGTGAGTCCAAAAGCTTGAAATTCTCTCTTAAGAATGAGTTACAAAGCACTTGCAGAGCTGGACACGCATCTGAAACCAATTTGAAGGTTCCAGGATGTTTTGCTTTGATGCCACCATTTACTTCCTACATTTCATTATGCTATTGTAGCCCTTCACTTTCATAATTCCCATAGGCATCAGAAAACAAGATTTAAATTGAAATGTATTTGCCTAAACAGGTATTTTCTATCTGAATTTACTTGTGACAAGTTTAATGAAATCATATGAACAACATGCACTTGTATACCAATTAGCTTTCAGAAACTGCCTGCTTATGTTCAAAAATTTAGGCAGTAGACTTCTTAGGTCTCAAAATATCTGGACAAATTGTGATATCATTAGCTATCTGCATATTCAAATTACAGGACTGCTTTCTGTTTCTTTGCTTCTCTGCATTACTGCTCAGACAGCATCACACAGAGAATGTCAGAAAAGCCAGGAAATTGAATTCATGTCCTGCTGCCTTGAAGAAACTGTAGGAGAAACACAGAGTGCCACATGTAGTATTTGTATCATATACTGACGTACRCAAAAAAAAATGGCCATGTCCTCTGCCTGCAATAAAATCAAATTATTGTCAATTTAAGAATATCCTTTCGGCATGACCTTTGTGCTTAAAAGTAAAACAAAGAACAGGGTGGAGGGAAGAAATTAAGCTAGAGGGAAAGGTATGTTTTCTAGGTAAGCAAATTTGGTATGGTAGCAAGTAATTTCCAGAAATATTGGAGCATAGGCTATTCTTCATGTATAGGACACGTCCTGATACCTTGAAAAATATGCGCCTAACACAGAGGAGGAATTTTTCAGAGTAAGACAAGGAGATGGCTGTGCTAGGGTAAAGAAGGACATGATCAGTCTGAACAACACAAAGACTTAAGGCATAGTCAGTTTTTAAATACATCATGGTGCATATTCTGTTTCAAATTTACCTCAGTAGAGTGCTGTAATAAAATGCACTTCTTATTCATTTGAATTTTTCTAATCAGTGTTGTTAAAATTCTCATCTGACAAACCTTTTTTCCCTTACCTGTTCTCCTAACTATTCAACTAATGAACATTTCAAATTCTGGATTTCTTTTTTTTTTTTTTMTTTTTTGTAGTGCATTTTTAATAGATTTTTTTTGTTTGTTTGCAAGGCAAAGGTATAGACAGACCCATGAATTATTAATGAAAAAAAATATTTAGTGAAAAGGCCAGTAATATCAAGGGATTTTAGGAATTTTATATATTTATACAGTGGTCCTGAGATTGTGAGTAGTTTCCTGAGACTGCGCTCTTCAAGCAGAAGAGAAAAAACTAAAAGTGAAAGGTCAGGATACAAGGTAATTTAGTTAATTTTGCTGCAAGATTTTCCATTATATGACACATATTTAGTCTTCAAGAAGGAAAATACATGTAATAAATTGCTTACTTTTAATATA
Source organism: Cardinalis cardinalis (assembly GCA_014549065.1). Taxonomy (NCBI): domain Eukaryota; kingdom Metazoa; phylum Chordata; class Aves; order Passeriformes; family Cardinalidae; genus Cardinalis; species Cardinalis cardinalis. Next base: position 1,034,528 of record JACDOX010000046.1, on the reverse strand, counting down.
GAGCATTTTTCCAAGAACAACCCACCAAACAATCCCTCTTCAAAACATTTTCTCTTTCTCTGCAATCTAGGGTATTTTTTATGAGTAGAATACTTTTTCTTGCTGGCTGTAATGGGAGTGTCTCTGTGTGATCAGCTGACAACAGCTGATTCATGATTATTCTGTACTCTAATTATTGGTTCATCATATGTCTGGGAAAATAGGAATTAACAGAAAACTGATGTGGAAATCACACATTCTGTAAACCAAAACCTGTGCAATAGTTTCTACTTCCATTTATATTAATATAAACCAGACTCAGCCCTCTCACTTCAGAAGAGTATCACCAATTTATTGTGAGGGAGCCCAGCATCCAGCCCCATGGTTTTAAAAAGAAATGAGTTCCATTTGTGTGATATAATGSCCAGAATCTTCCAATGTTCAGGGGACTTGAGAGTTAACAGCCTGAAGCAAAATCAGTAAGGCTTAGATCAGAAAGGCAATGTGTTTTGGCCTATGGAAATAATAAAGCACACATGCTGGAAGGGATCCCAGGGACTGCACATACTCTGCCCTTGTTAATTTTTCACGGCATTTTGCATAAAAAGGTACAAATTCATCTCGCTGTGTGAGAACTGTTTGTGCATGTGGAAATGGCACTTCAGCCTGGAAGCCTTTTTAAGCCTTCACTTTTCTTTAATTCAAAAGTACTGCTCACTGGAGTTGAGAACAGCACGTTACACAACCTCTGTGCCCAGCCTGCRGATTACAGCAGCAATCTCTCCCCAGACACTCTCTGCCGAAGCAGGTGGGCTGCTGATTTTGGAAGAGGTGTGCTTGCACATTGTGGGATGCTTTCAGACTGTTCAGGCAGTTTTTCCATTCAGTTATGTGAGAGGTAGCMAAGGGGAATTGTCTCCAATATTTAGGCAACATCATGTACTTGCTGATCATTTGTTCAGGTTCCCAGAAAGGGATTTCTCTGACCACATGTAGACATCTGTTTCATAGATGACTTAGTGTGAAATGGTGAGTTAGATCCTCTCTCATCAAGGGACAAAACCAGGACTTCTAGGGTGTTAGGAGACATCAAACCCAGCAGCCTGATATAGGCAAGGCTGCTGCAGCTCCATGTCCCTCTATCCAGCCAGAAGAAAGTCTTTGTATGAGCACTCAATACATGTGCTTAAATTAATGGGAAGCCACCTAAATCAGCAGAGACAGAAACCATAAAACCCACACAACACAAACAGCACCACTGCCCTGATCTTTTTCCCTCAGCAAACATCCATATCCTAGTGACTCCTGAAGCAAGGACCTCAGATTATTCCAGTCCACTTTGACTCTCCTGCACACTTCTGATTGCCTCGGTATTTGGCTTTCAAGGTTCTTCTTGTACTCCCAGGCAAGTCTCCATTGATGTTCCCTAGTGCCTACACACACTGACATTCACACTCACRCAATGTGTCCTCCCCCACTGCTGACATCACAGGAATGTGGCCCCCCACATGTGACCTTTTCTCCCTCTTTCAGTTGCTGGCACTCAGACCTCCATACACACATGCACGTGGAGCCACCTAGACCAGAAGAAATAGTTAGAGTTAAATGAGGAAACAGGACATACAGTTGTGATCAGACAAAATTCACACATGTGGCGGGGCAAGTGTACAAGTCAGCAGCCTCTATACACACAACCTACACATTTATTTCCTTATTCCTTCTATTGTACCACTCTGATACCTCCCCAAACCATGCTGATCCCTTTCTTTCCCCACATTCTGTTCTTCCCTAAGTATTCTTCATACAAAAGTTTGTACRTGTCATGGGTGGACACTGGYGCAATGCCAATGCCCCCATGAAAATACACTCTCCCTGGTGTCTGCTGTGAGATGTAGACAGCTGGGCTGGGGGAGGTCTGACCTGCTTCCCTCGCCAGAATTCAAGAGAACTTCCCTCAGGAGTGCTCTGCTTTTTAACCCCTGTGTTCTCAGAGGCATATCCAATGTTCCCAGTGGCCAAACCAGGCGCCAATATTCAAATCTGAACACCTAYTGGCCTGACAACTTCATATSCCAGAAAACTTACTTCCCCTCAAACCACAACAGTACAAATCCAAGATAATTTTCCCTTGCACCCCACAGTGTCTCCCAGACCCTTGCAGGGACTAACACTGCTCAGTGTATAAAAGTGACAGAGGAAGCATCTCCTATTGTCCCACTGATTGATGTMATGTCTGGAAAATCTGGCTGATGCTTTGAGACAGTCCTGGAATGAGCCAGATCCAGGTGCTTCATTTTCTCTGTTCAGGTTACTGGGGTTCCTCAAGCTGTCACTGTTCCAATGCGCTTCATTGTGTTCRGGGAACGAGCCTTTTGACACATAGATCCAAAACTGTTTCAAACTTGATGGTAACACTTGAAAAAGATCAATTGAATGATGATATAAGAGTTCCCTTTCTCCCTCTGGATGTCTATGTAAGTTAGATAGTTGTGTTTACTTAACACAACCACCACTAGGCCTGGTTCAATATAGTGAACCGTCCTTAGTAGGGAAGAGGACAAACATTTTCCTCTTTACACCAATGTAGATCCTCCTTCTATAAGACTTCACTTTTATCACCATAAACCACCCCATGCTCGCTTGAAGGCAGTTTATATTCATGTGTCCACCCCACCTGTTCTCAGAGACCCAGCAYAGTAAATAATCCTCACCAGGTTAGGATTCCTTCCATATCAGAAGGGATTTCAGCACTTAATGAATGTGAACAACTCCATGTTACTACAGGCAATTCTCATCGAGATGGACTAGCTGAATAAAGGAAAGAATTGTTATTAATTTTGCTCTATTTGTAGAGGCAAGGCTCTATTATTCTGTACTGCTGGTTTAGGTTAATCAGCTTAAACGCAACCTGAAAAATTGTAGTAAATACACAATTAGGAAGATCACAAATGTATAAATCTATCAAATAACACAGAATTTATCAGAAATATTTCAAAGCCACCCCTTTTTACAGGCAACACTATTTTTTTATTAGAATTTTACAAAGGATAGCTGATGGACATCTTGGCAAATAAAATTCCCACTATGACTTAAAAGAACATTCTGTGTTTAATCTTTCCAGAAGTAGATGAATATAGATGATTAAAAAAACCATTATTTATAAACATGGGTGAATATTTTAAGGAGAAAAATGTATTCTTCTAAAGACTGATTGTCATGCAAGTATGACCAGAAAGCAGGAAAGCCTCCTACTACACATCAATCAATATTTCATGGAACATGGAGCAAGTCAATGCATACATACATCTGCCTCATAATATGCCAATAAAAAAAATAACTCACAACCAACCAACCAAAAACAAAAAAATCCAAACAAAACCAAAACCAAACAAATAAAAAAAAATCCCCTGAAAGCAGAACTTTCTTAAGAGAAACCAAGATCTATTTTACCAAAACTAAGGAATTCCCAGTGATTTCTCATTTCTGCCAACCCTTATCCAGGAGAACTAAAATCTTCTCAACACTTAAGAAGAAAAAAAAAAGTAATTTGATTTGCTGTACTTTAACAATGATGGAAGGAGTTTCATGTATACCAGTACAGGTGAAAGGAAGTAAGCCTGATTATTTTACTGACATTGGAATTCATGAGAGCTCATCTGAACAGCACAAAAGAGATCAAGGACCATGTTAATAATTAAGTAACATTGATATTGATGGGTTACAGCACTGAAGCTCATTTTCTGACCCTCTTTCACTTTCCAGTTCAGAGGAAGCTTTCTCTCCATGCTTCAGAATTGCCTAAAATGAACTCTGGCCACTGTCTGCCTTACTCTTTTCATCTTTCCTCTCTGAAATAAACCTTTGACATGGCTGTGGTTTGTAAGTTAAAGGGTCACCTTCGACCCACTAATTACAGAAGATCCCAACACAGAACTCAAAGAACACTTCTGCTTGTTATGCTCATCTCGAGGGCAAACCAACTGGGAAATTATGAGGAAGCAGTGACAGTACTGAATAAACTGAAAGAACTGAATCTTAAGAAGACAGGAAGACATTTCAACTGTAAATTGCAGGGTGACACTGAAACAGTTTAGTTKAGATGTGAACCCCCTTCTACTACAGATAAAACACTTCTTAGAAGAGCTATCCTAAGAAAAGCATAATTTCCTTCCTCACAAATCCTGAAACCCTGTCCCATCCATCCTGAGAGAAGAGCAACAGAAACAGTTCTCAGACAAGCAAGAAAGAACAAATAATGCCTCCCTAGTATGAAAGAGTTTTCTAGGAAGTTCATTGCTGGACAATTTCCAAATGTCACAGATGAATTAGATGGGAAAACTTCCCTTGACATCCATGGCAACAGGAGCATTGAATGACAAACAGAAGGGCAGGTAAATCTAGAAAGAATATTATATCATGTCTCGCTGTGATGGAAAGAGCATTGGCATCCATCACCTGGTCTGGTTTGGGGTTTAAAACAGTAGTTTTAAAATGTGGATTTAAATGAAAATGTAACTAAAGTATTGCATAAAAAATAAACCAACATCCTTCCTGTCAAAGTCCAAAAGCTATTTACAGTACTTTTTGTGCTGGTACTGAATAGTGTTTTCCAGGGGGAGAACGACACCCACATCAATAACTAGATAATCATATTTTAGTAGCCTAGAGACCTATCCAGTTTTAATGTGGGCCAAATTTTGYGGGTTTAGTGAAGCTGTAAGAATGGAAGCAGAACTTAGTGGAGTTGCAGGATCCAGCTGGTATGGAAAGTTTGGTTACTGTGATAATTTCAATATGGTCAAAATGGGATTTACTCAAAGAGAGTGCTAGCACTTTTCCAGGAATTGCCAATTCTAATTCACCAATGTGACCTCATGCCCTCAGGTCCATCCATCCAGCAGAGACATTAGACCTCCCACAGATGAACATACACTGGATAGTTACTTCAATCAGTCAGCCTAGCAAATTCCCATTTGGGAATGCAACTTCTGATTCACCATCTGAAAGTTTTGGTAAGACAGTAGAAAAAAGCACCTTATGTGAAAGGAAGTTACCCAAAAATTCCTGAATCACAATCTTCACGGATTAAAAAAGAAGCACACTCTGTATGAAAGGAGGAAATATAATCTTCTGAAGAGCTTCCTTGAATTTTTCCCTCTTTTATGCATAYTATATGATTCCTGTATATCACAGGGGACCATCCCAGGAACATTTCTTACCTTCAATGTCATGTTCAAAGAGTTATTTCAATTGTATACCAGTAAGGATGGTGATGTAAGGCACTGAGATTTCAGATTTGAAAATAAGGCTGAAAATAACAACAYTGAGGATGTAAGAAATAGAACTTAAGTTATCTAAGGAAAAATGATACCAGATACAGTTTGACTGGAAGTGCAGCCTCTAGAAAAGAGGTATAAATGATTTGAACTTTATGTGTGTAAGAGCAGGACTTGGCTCTAACCAGGACAGGAGAAGACTGTGATTGTTCTTTGTCTTTATGCAGTATATTACTGGCAGAGTCTGAAAAACTCCCATTGTCACAATATTTGAGAAAGCTTAAAAGCTGTTTTAATTTATTAAAGATGTCAACCTACGTGTTTCTTTTTGTTCAGTATGCAGAAACCGATGAATTTTCTTTCAATTATTTTCTTTCCTTTTCTCTTTTGCTGAGATTAGCTGTCTGTTTATTTAGATTTTTGGCTGGGTTTTTTCTTTTGTTTGGTTTTTTACATTTGTATCTGTAAAAGAGTTAGAGGAGCTGGTTTATCCAGCCTAGAGTAAATAAATCTTTTCATTCCCTTCCCATCTTCATATATAGAACCCCTTCTGAAATAAATAGAAGGAAAGTGTTGAGATTCATACATTACTAATATCTGCAACTAAAAAGTCATCAGCTAAACAGATTTGTTAAACTGTTTAGAAATCCTAGAGATGATGAGAATTTTCTGTGAACAAAAAAGTGAGCAATCAATTTTGTCAGGACCTTCTGYGCAGAAAATGTGCCAGTCTTTCACATAAATAGTTTTGTGACAGACCATTGAGGTTTGCTTTAAAAAGTCAGCCATCTAGAGGTTACTAGGTTAATTCTTTTCTTTTGAGAGACAATAAAGCTGTCCTGATATGTATTATATCTGTAAACCTGTATTGGCCAAYACAGGACCTTTGGAATCCTTATTTGCCTCTTTCTAGGACTGTGGGACAGAGTAYCCTTGATTACAGTTATAAAGTTTTCAGAGAATCACTTACATGGTTAAGCACATGAGCTGGGCTACTACTTTTTAAAAAACAGTAAGTCTCTGCAAGATCAGATTAAATCTTTACAATTTTTGTTCCTCAGGGCACAATGCTGTCAATGGAGAAATTCCAAAGGTGCAAAATAGGATCTGGTTTAACTCGTGTGGCTGAGAGCAGGAGGCACTGGTGCTGTATTTACAGACTGGGCAGGTCCTATGCTGTCACTTGAGCCACGTAACCTGCTAGGAGGAAGGGCTAAATTGTGGACACAACACCACTCACACTATTCACTGGTAAAAGAAGTCTGTATGTGAGGAAAATAATATCTTTCTTACATAATTTGTGACAAACAGTTTTTATTCAAATCATTAACATTCCTTGAGCTGACAGAAGAGATGAGTGAAATAGGCCAGGACAACTATGTATGCATTTCTGCCTTCAGATGAATTGATTTTGTGTGGCTGCATAAAATTCACTTGTCTCAAAAAGCAAAAGTAATGGTAGGTTGCTGAAGCCTGCTTATGAAAACCAGATCTATAGAGTATAAGCAGACATTAATTAAAGGGGTTTGATATGGTTAGATATATGCAAGAAGAATGTGATGTATGCTGTTAGAACATATCCATCAGGACAAAGAGGTTCTGGTCCTAAATTAGTTGTCTATTTTAATTRTTTAAAAGTTGTGGTTAAAAGGAGTAGATGCTGTGGATTGGGCACTAGTTCCCAAATTATTCTTTGTTGGCATTTATATTTTCCTCTAATTTGCCTTTTAAAATTTCTCAAGTTAGAATATACTGAATTTCTATATTCTAAACTTGCAAATTAGTAAATTCTCAGGAAAGCTCTTATTTCAACTGTATTACACTACATCCTACACTCCTCATGATATTTGAGTTGCTATTTTACAGTATTTGTATGTTCACTCGAAACATTTGAGGGTGAGGGAATATTTGCATGMCGATTCAGCCACACTACTACCACCACAGGTGTTCCCAGTTCCCTAATCTACATGTGCTCTCTTCCATATCTAGAGCTACATGAGACTGATGTGCAGCAATGTGCTCACTTTGCCAGATATAAGAAGAGCTGGAGCAAACTTGGCAAATTATTTGGCTTCAGAGCCAGCACTCCAAGTTACTCCTTGTGAGAATATAACATTCAGCAATGGTATTTCATAACTGGTTATATCACACATTATTTATACAGAAGCTATTTTTTGGCACTGGTAGATTCCAAATTGGTCACAATATGAATGAAATTGCTAGGAAAATATGTCATTCAAACCCTGAGCAAAAATGTATAATACATAAAATTTTCTTAAGAAAGAATATTTGATGTTTCATCTTTGTATATTAATCAATAAGAAGAGAGATATAATCTATGAAACAGAGAGCTGATAACAAGCTTGAAGTGATGTCCAGGTGTTATAAAAACAAATTACTTGATGGTAGAATTACCTTGGGAATTGGTTTAGGGCTTGACAATTCTCTCAGACCTACAGGGARGTTAAAAAAGCTTGGGAAGAAGGATGCCCACTGACAGTGTGCACAAAGAATACAGAATTTATGGGCCACAAGGACATTTGGCAGAACTCCCAAGATAAGGAAGAAACTAACAAAGCCCTCTCAGCAGTTGTGCTGAAATAATCTCCCAGTAGATAAAAGATAATTCTATCAAGTTAGATCACTGACCACCCAAGGATCTCACCAACTCAAAAGAAGAGAAATTCTGATTATGCAGATTAATCAGCATGAGAATCGTGAGAATMATTAAGCAATAGAAGATAGAATACTAATTAATAAGAGAACTAGGTAGCCAATGAACAATAATTCTTTGTTTGCTAAAATTAATAAATAGTAAAAATTTTTGATAGTTGCTGTGCTTGGTTTGTGGAATACCACTAGGCACCCAGACTGCCCAACTCTGAAATAAGTAATCAGTCTTTCTCAAATGTTTAATTATTGGTGTGTTGTACTCTGGGCAACAAATTGGACTTTTATGAACAAAAATCTACTTAGGGCACTGTAAGACCTRACTTGATAGCACCTGGTTTCCACTGTGATGTCTAAACCCCTGCTTTAGGTAAATGGATTCTTATAACCAGAGAAAAGAATTGGTGGCTCACACTGTGACTCCCCAAATCAATCACTCTGAATTGCATAAGATCATGGGGAGAGGGTCAGAGAGAAAAGGGTGGACCTCACTCAGCAACCTCAGAACATGTTTTTTACTCCACGGGTGTTTAACAACCCAGGAGTCTCTCCTGCAAACTCATATGCCTTCTTTTTCTTTCTCCTAAAATAGATGACTCTTCAGGCAGAGGAGAAAATGGGCAGGCCTTGCTGGAGGACATGGTGATGTATACTCATCTAACAGCTTCACTGAAGCACCACTTAAAGCAGTCCTCAGAGACAGCTGTGATTGATAGACACSTTGTCTATTCAAGATTGTGCTAACTCAGTTGGAAGGGTGGAACAATATGCACAGTCCCACAAAAAAAAGAAAAGTGTATTCCCCCAAAAGAGGGTGAATCAAAATGAAAGTGAACAATCAGATTGTGAGGCAGAAGCAGTCTGAAATGTTGCTCTGATCAATGTATCAAGGGGAGTCAGAAGCATCACAGCCTAGGTTTTAGACATGGAGAAATGGCAGAGCTTTGTCATGGACACGAGTGTGGTATTTTCTGAGTTCCCCAGACGGAGGAGGAATTGAATCTGACTCCATGTTCTTAGAAGGCTAATTTATTATTTCATGATATTATATTATATTAAAGAATGCTATACTAAACTATACTAAAGAATAGAGAAAGGATACTTAGAGAAGGCTTAACAAGATACTAAAAGCTCGTGACTGAGTACTCAGACACAGCCTGACAGTGATTGGTCATTAAGTAAAAACAATTCACATGTTGGATWMACAATCTCCAAACCACATTYCAAAGCAGCAARACACAGGAGAAGCAAATGAGATAATATTATTTTTCTATTTCTCTGARGCTTCTTAGCTTCCCAGGAGAAGAAATCCTGGCAAAGGGATTTTTCCAGAAAATATGATGGTGACATACTGATGTGCAACAACCTTGCYAGATAAATTATTTTTGTTTGGGCTACACCTTGGTAACAGAAAAAAAGGCTAATTTTGCTACCAAACTGGACCTACAGCAATGTTTTGCAAAACAAGGTTAGGGGTGGAGTTTTCAGACAGCTGGCAAGCTGCCACCAAGATTACAATGCCTGCACTGCACATCTAATAACACTGGACAACAAGAGCCAGACAGGACATTTTTATAAAATAGCTTGACAGTATGTGAGAGACAGAGTTAATTTTGCCTGTTTTCCCTCAGGAAAGATCTATCCTTCAAGAGCAAGTTGAAAAGTCCTCCATGTAAAATTCCCCGGTGATAACCACTGGCTGGTGGTTATGGTACGCTCTGGAAGATATGAATTTGGATAGCATTCAGAAGTAGAAGTATCCTCCACTGTATGTGAGAGTGCTGTATCCAGCTGGGAGGAATGCATCACTTCCTCTTCCCCAGGGGTTTCCAGAGAAAGCCCTTTCCACCACTGTGTCTTGTAAGGATTACAATTCTGCATGCTCCAACACGTAGCCTGGGTTAGGCGTACACTGCTGCATTGAAAAGGGGGTTATGTGAAAGGGTGAGCTCAGACACTGACCATCCACAGTGCTCAATTCCTGTTGCTCATTTGAACTGCTTAAACCATCTCTTTCCATGAGAGAGAGGCTTGCTGTAATGTGGTTCCCCATCATGAGCCAGTCCCCACTATTTCCTCTCCACCTGGCCCCTTCCCGTTTAGCACCACTACACAATGAAACCGAGGGGACAGAAGACAAACAGTGTCTCTGCTGTCTMTGGAGAAATTAATATGCTTTAGCTTAGGAAACCACAAGTCAAAGTCTGTGTACTTTTCCTGATATGGCTTTACAGTTGGTGGAGATACCCATGGAGGTGACACAACTCATCCCAGGTTTCATATGCGCACTTTCAGCTCCCATTTAACTCCCAGATGCTGAAATCCAGATCATCTACATTGGATACCTGCCTTTGAGGGCCTGATGATGAACACCAAGTGTATTAAGCAGGGTGATCCTGCCTGGACAGGCAGCATGGCATACTGCACCCACAGTCATCCCAGAACCATAACCTGGCAGGCCTCATGTCCTGATGTGGCTCAGCCACCCTGCATCCCAGTGTTGTTACACAACACATTCACATGGTGAAACAAGACCCTGATYATTTTAGCTGCTTTGAGTTGAATCCCACCCATCAGAGCATTATTTATGGGGCACCATGAAAGACCTAGAAAAGCCCAGGCCAAAGCTGGCTGAGGGCAGTTTTCATGAAAAGGCAACGATGATGTGCACATTGCACTTGGTTTGGGGTTCTCTGCCTAGGGTAGCGACAGACGCAGTGCAAATCTGTGCTAAAATATGTGTCCTAAGCATCACCCKCTTGAGTGCCTATTTCTTTGCACACAGGGTATCTAGGGTGACATGTTCAGATTCAGAGAYGTAACTTTTACATCTTTACAGATGAACCTTGAAAAGATTTTYCAGGACAAGAACGTTAAAAAGGCTCAGGAGAAGATAATTTCCAACATAATAAACAAACACATTAATCCTTATCAAGTGCCACAACATTTCTACCCATACTGCCCATGCATTACTTACTATATTAAGGAAGGCTCCTCTGCTGAAGAGCACAACATAACAAAATTGCTCTGAAAAAGCAGTTAATATTTATTATGCTTGTGACACCATGAGAGTTTGAATGACTGATTTGACAGCTACAGTTGATGGTAATAGACTTAGAAGCCATTAAAGATTTGATAGCACAAAATAGGGCCTTCCATTCATCACCTAGTTCTGCCTAACAAAGAAGATACAATACTTGATGTATCTACATTTTATGAAAAGCCCAGGCTGCAAGTATACTTTTGAGCCCTAAATCATCTTACACAGTGTTATAGAGTATAGAGGAAACCTGCATTAACATGGGATGACCATAAAGTGCTATGTTTCTTTCCATGGCTGGACACACCAGGTCTGACCCAACTGTAAACAAGCACCTGCCCTTGTGGCCTCATCATAGAGCTACTTTCGGGTGGACAAATTAACCTTGGGCCCTTTGTAAAAAAAAGCCTGACATTATATGATATAAGAGCAAATATGAGTTTAAGAGAGTGGGATTTATTACTACTCAGGACATGGGTAGTCTATCATTGCCTTCAACCCTGGTTGCGTGGGACTGCAGAACTGTGTCAGGCACATCTAGGCATATACAGATTACAGATTGCATAGATAACCATACTCTCAGATTTTATCCAGTCTGGACACTCTGGTTTTGTTTCACTTGCTCMAAACAATGGCTTTAGAAATCATAAAAATTCCATGGGGATTTGTATGCAGACTGAAYGCTGCAGTTTGATTTGAAATATTTGCAAATGAGCCAGTTCCTTCAGGCTCATGACTAGATTCGTCTTACAAGAACTCACTGCACTGTCACCTAAACATTACTCTTATCTCTGGTTGATAAAACAAACATTTTCTGCATCTTCAGAAAAGACTTGAGTCAAAAAATCTCAAGTTTTTTTACAATTCTATGTGAAAAAAGCTAATAATAATTTCTTGTTCCAGAGAAAGAGCAGATCCCCTCCACATGCGTAGATGCTGTTTGAATCTTTACGATTTTGGGAATCAAAGGCTAAGTTCAGTTGGAAAACTTGAGAGCATTTGATTTGAGACAGGAATATTTTACAGAACTGTAAAACATTTAGAGAACAGTTATGTTCTCTAAACAGTCACGTAAAAGGCTTTGGTTTGCAAATAATAAAAATTAATGTACGAATTTATCAGATAAAATTTTTGTAGTCCCTTACCCTGCCAATTCTGGATAGGAAATAGTGAGCCAGCAGCCACCTGTGCAGTGATTTTTATTTTTTAAATATGAAGAGGTTATCTTAGTAGAACTTCCTGGCTAACACAGATTTAGCCTGTTCTCCTTTCTCCTTTACTACAGATATTATAACTTTCTATCTCTGTCACTTAGATCTGCTCTTCACTTTCTAATTGATGCAAGGTCACAAGGGATACGTTAGCTGTAAATGTCTGTTAAATCTAAGGAGAAAATCTTTGTTCAGTTTTTTTTTTTCAACTACATCCCTTTCTCTACTCAGTTCTTGGAACCAATTAAAATCAAAAGGTTTGTACCAGACAAGAAGGACAGAATTAGCCAAGTCATATATAAACAGCAGTGCTTAAACCAAGTCTTTTCTCAGTCCTCAGTTTGCTGTGCATTATCAGGGTTCATAAGCAATATTTGAAGGCAAAACCAACCCAGATTATAAAACTAATGTGAACTAAAAATCAGATAATTCTGGTAGCATTTGGCATATCATGACCTCTTCAGCACTCCCACCACACCAATTCCAGAGAAATGAGATGTAAAAATATCTATATGTGCCTATTTTCAACAATGCATATCAGGAACCATATGTCCAGTAATCTGTTGAAAGGACAACTCAAATTATCCTAATTACAGATGAGGAAGAGAATGTAAAGAACATTGTAGAGAAATCATGGTGAACTAATTAAATAATAATTAGAGTGAAAAATTATAAAGAGCTTCTATACTTGCAAATTGACTGAGCTTTACAAATAAAAACAAAGAGGCAAAATGGAATCAGCAGCTGGAATAATAAGCAGAATAAAGGAAACTAACACTATAAAATGTAGAAATAATAATGTGCTTGAGATCTCTTGAAATTACCTCAATTTCTCCCTCAAGCCAGCAGTTATTTTTCTCTTAGTGGGAATACTACAAGGTTGGCAGGTCTGCATCCAACCCACAGTACCATAGCCAGGAGAAAAAAACATCACTGAAAACCTTAACACAAAAGGAGCAGCTGCCTGAAAAAATAAATCACTGCCAAAATACTCAGACAGCCTATTCAAATACAGGCAAAGGAGGTAAATACTAGCAATTGCTAAACAAACCAAATGAAGCAATTGATGCTCAGATCTTTTGGTGCAAGGTAATAACAGCCCGTGCACATATTCACCCTACTGTTCCTTTTTCTGAGGGGTAGAGATTGACAGGGGATTGCTATGGTTTCAAAAGTTCTTACAGTGACACTTGCACAAAATAAAAGGATGGACAAGACATTTTCTAGTTTCAGAAATTCAGGAGAGATCAAGAGGGACATTACTTACAAGCAGAAACAAAAAAGTCCGGGGGGGAAATCTCAATCTCTTCATCTGCGAAGATGAGAAATCTGGATGGCATATGACCAAGGTTTGTAAAGCCATGAAACCAGTGGACAAGATCATTTAGAACTGTTATTCACCAAACTGTGCAAACTTTGAATTACAGACAGGTTTTTAAACCAATAGGAGGTTGATTTAAAACATCTGAGAGAAAGTGACTCTCTCCAGAGGGTAGTGAGCCTCTGCAATTTACAGTGTAAGAGTTTGTGGATGCAGATGATATCAGCAGGTTCAGAAAAGTTTTAGACAACTCATATACAAAAGGTCCATAAAGAGATACTACAGGTAGAAGTCATAYAGTTCTAATGTTTAGAAAGTCATACTCTTTCTAATATATAGTTTGTAACATGCCAGCTGGGTTTGTGAGGAGTACAAGGAGAAGAGACAGCCAAAAATGGTGGGGCTTGTCTGCAATGCTGAAACAGCATCTCCTGTCATCTCTCAATGGAGAGGGAGAACAGGGAGCTGGATAGAACCAGGGTCTGACCCAGACAGGCATTTATTCTGTTCTTATGTTCTTCGGTGTGCCGTGAATATGCACACTGTGCTAGGCAATTCATATTCTGTTGACTTCAACTATTTCATCACAAATGATCAAAAAAAGAAAAAAAGAGTCTGGTCGAGCAATGATCACACTAAGTTGGAATTTGAATTCTCTTCCAATGCATGAATTAGAGCTTGAATAGAAATATAGCTCATCAAAAAGTGAAGAAAGAAAAAAAAGAAAACAGGAGATTATTCTGCTATGTTAACATGTTTAATTCTTTATGCAAGCTTTTGTTAGTAGAACCCATACAACTGCTACAGTAAAAGGATACAGTTGTTTATGMCATTATATACAGTCYAGAGGTGGAAAATGACCAGGTAGGAATATGATTATCTAGTATTCAATTCATGTGTGACATTCAGAAAGCGGCAGGAAGTAAATAAGGATAATTCCATCATTATCGCGTAGTGCTCACACTTTAATGCTTTTATAATGTACAGTAGTCTTTCTGGGCCTTTCCACAGTAATTGCTGGGTTGACTTGGCTTGCCATCAATATTCTGCAACTGCATTATACTGCATAATGCTAATGGTACTACAGAATGATAGCAGGCAAATAATTACAACATGAAGCAAAGGAAAAACAAGGAARTGACCCAAGGAAGCACTGGGAAGACTGTATGGTATGACATACATATGAAGTGGAAGGGAGATGGAAGCAGTGCATAGTTAATATTGTCATCTGTATGATTTCAGCTGATGGATTAAAAAAGCTATTGCACCCAATCTGTTGCCACCAGAAGACTTGATCAGTGTGTGTGTAAACGTATACCTCTCCCAAGCATGTGAGGAAAACCACTGAAGGTCAGGCTACTGTCCACTTCAGTAAGAAGTCACTTTCATGGACTTCTAGATAATGACCTGTGACATTGACATTTCTGGAAGTTGAAAAAGAGTATACGCCCTCAAATTTCAGATACAAAGCCTAAATTGTCTTGATTTCACAAGGACTACATAGTGTTTCATGGTAGAAACAACCAGTATTACATACTTAATAGAGACTTTTCTGGAGGATGTTGACTGCAACCTGGACATAYGCAGAGAAAAGTAAAATTGTTTCATAACTGGGCAGGTTAGCTGAAACTTGAAAAAAATTTCACACCTGAAATCAAATGTTCCCTTCACCCAAYAGGGCAAAGGAAGAAGCAGAAAATGTCCATACTCTTTTATAATCTCTTCTCATTACAATAAACTACAATTATTACAGCCAAAATATAACTTAGGCTTTTTCTCCTTTACATTCTTTCCTCCAGGCTGAACTATACCAGCACTTTCAGCCTCTCTTGCTTGTCAGACTCTCCAGTCCCTCAATCACGTTAATGGCCCTTCACTGGGCTCGCTCTAGTAAATCCATCTTGCTCTTGTTCTGTGGAGCCCAGAACTGGACAGAGCACTGCAGATATGTCTTTGACAGTGCGGAGTAGAGGTGAGGAATCACCTCCCTTGGTCAGCTGGCAATGCAGTGTGGGTGTGGGCTTGACCTTTCCTGCAACAGAGCATTGCACTTTTGTCCAGCAGAGCCACTGAATCCTTTCCTGCAAAGTTGGTCTCCAGGGCTTCAGCAACCAGCGTGTACGGGCGCACAGGCTTATTGTTCTCCTTGCAGGGGCAGGACTTCCTAGGAGAAGGAATTACAGATAACGTTGCCCCTGATGAGGCACAGCTGTATCCAATGAGGATGAGTGTGATACAAGGGTGGGTTGGCTAGTCAAGGGAGGATCCTGTGGAAGGGGAACTGCAGGAATGGTTCAGAAGGACTGGTGGGTTGGCTAGATGGGAGAGGGAATTGTGAAGGATTTGCTGAGAAGTCAGTCTGGGTCTGCAGTCAGAGTCTGCAAGGGAAGCCTACAGCTGGAGTTGGCTGTAGCTGGAGTCAGTGAGTAGTTGGAGTCAGGACGGCTGAGTTGTGAAAGAGAATAAAYTCGGACCTTTCTCATGCTGACAAACAAGAGCATGTGTCTCAGCTCATTTCTATCTCAAATGCGAGGTCTGCTGCAACAGGACTTGAAATTTTTTTTGCTGAACTTGATGAGATTCCTGTTGGCCTGTTTGTCCAGAATGTTAAGGTCCCTCTGAATGCTAGCACAAGTGTCTGGTGTATTAGCCACTGCTCTCAATTTTGCATCCTTCCCAAACTTCCTAAGAGTGTCCCATTATTTCAGGTCAAAGGATTTGTTAATGTGTAGTGGATGTAGTGTTAACACTTGAGATCCTCCATAAGTGACTGAGCTCCAGGTAGACTTTTTGCAKCTGGTCACCTTCTTCCATTCCTCCAAAAATTTGTGACATCACAGCCTGTCAATAATGATCAATGGTTTATATATAATGATACACAGTGTTTTTATCTCAGTCTCAAGGCAATGTGGTGGGACCCATGGTTTCTCTTTTCCCATGCAATTTAATCYACTTTATTTCTTTCTGCAATACAATAGGGAGTAAAAGTTTAAAGAGCTGAAATTCTTTCATATTTCAGACTCAAAGAAAAGTGGTGTGGCCAAAAACCTGCCTGTAGTTCGGTTTTTCCCAGTAATATCTATTCTATCTTATATCAGCTGTTTCCTTTCCATACCAATTTTCTTGCTTCASTTACATTCTGCCATTGCAGAATACCATCACTGCAAAAGGAGTTCAGCATTTTTTTTCTGCAGGAGTTATTTGTAGGAAATAGTAAAGAATTATTCTGAATGTATGGAAATTAATTAATTTATGACCTTATCAGAAATACTGGTGTGAGGCTGCTTTCCTTTCCTAAAATTCTGCTGCACTTTTGAGTTCCTGAAACTGTTATGCACAGCCCTATACACAGCTGGAACTTTATATAGCTACACCACTAACAAAAGTGATGCTGTGCATGARAAAAGCCATGCAGAAGTACTTGATAAGAACAAAGAGTCTTCTTTTGCACTGAATATTCTTGCTTCATGTGTTCTATGAATATACTTTAAAACACTATGTTGCTAGGCAATTTTTAACACCTCTTTTTACCACTTCATAGTGATGCTCTTGTGTTTTCTTATTAAATTTCTTCCTCCCTCCAGGATTGTCATGAACTATATGCTCCTAAAATTATTTCTAAAATGACTAMCTTGATGTAAGAGAGGGAACTTGCCACTTCTGTAAAATGATAGGCCTTTCTGTTCCTTAAAACAAATCATGTTCCATGTCTGCCTTTCTGCTAACAGTGGTCTCCAGCGTAAGCATAGGTGGTGGCTGTTCTCTGCTTTTAAAAGTTATGGTTAACTGCAGCCAGTCTCACTCTGGAAGAGAAACAGACCGTCTAAGTCATGTTGCTGTTAGCAATTAAGAACAAACAACAACAACAAAAAATGGGATTTAATGGCAGAACAGTACTTGCATATGAACTGAGAGTTTGGTTCTTAGTAGAAAATACTAATCCACAGACACACTCYTTAAAAAACAGCTGAGATGAACAGTTACAATAATGGTTTTAGTTAAAATGTGCTTCTTACATTTCTGCAGGAGGATTTCCAAAAAATCCCTGGATCTCATAGCATGACAATTCCTCCTTTGCTCTATGTGGTGGGTTGACCCTGGCTGGATGSCARGCACCCATCAAAGCTGCTCTCTCACTCTCCACSACAACTGGGCAGGGCACAGAAAATACACCAAAAGTCTCATGAGTTGAGGAAAGGACCAGAAGAGATCACTCACCAAGTACCATTAYGGGCAAAACATGGAATTTAGAGAAATTAATTGAATTTGTTAACTATCAAAATCAGAGCAAGATAATGAGAAGTAAACCAAATTTTGAAAACATCTTCCCCACAGGAGGAGATATCTAACTTGCAACCCAGGGAAAAAATCCATGATGGAACGGCTGGATGACCAAAAGAAGGCATGAGGGAAGCCCAGGTCCTGAAAGGGACCTGTGGACCCATGGAGAAAGGAACCTACCCTAGTGTGGGTTTTCTGGCAGGACTTGTAACCCCACTGTGTCAGTCTGTTCCTGAGGAACTGCACCCCGTGAAGGGCCCCACGCTGGAGCAGCTCATGCAGAACTGAAGCACATGGAAAGGACTCACTTTGGAGAAGTTCCTGGAGGAYTGTCTCCCATGGGAGGGACCCCATGCTGAGCAGGGGAAGGAACACTTTCTCTAAGGAGGAACTGAAACGTGATGAACKGACCACCACCGCCATTTTGCATCTCCCTGCAATGCTGCAAGAGAGGATGTACATATCAGGAAGGAGTGAGGGGAAGGTGTTTTTAAGGTTTGTTTTACTTCTCATTGCCCTGATCTAATTTTGATCRATGTGTGAGGAGGCCTTGAAAGGGTTAGTCTACATACACCCTGTTTATGCATTTGTTTCTGGAGACAAGCAATAAAGAGTGAGTTTTGATCTATGTTGGATGTGAACTCTGAACAGCTTGTGCCAGAGAGGAAAGGTGGGACATTTTGTCTTCTCTTCCCTGCAGCAGGCCTGTTCTCTTGTCACTCAAAGATGCATAAAATGAAATGTTGGTTACAGCATGACAGTCCTGGCTGATAGCGGAACCTGTTGCAGTGTTCCAAATAGTGACATGGCTTGGTATCTGAGGAAAAGAAGAGAGAAAACATTTATACATTTCTTATACTTTCTGTATTTAGAACACTGAGCATTTTGTGCACTTTAGAGAGGCAGCTGAATTCTGATGAGTTCTCTAAGATGTTTTTTGTGGGTAGCCCTTTATACTTAAATCTGTAAATTCAGCTAATTTCCAACCTGGCTAGAAACCAACCCAGACAGATACCCTGACATTACCCCAAAAGACCTCTAATGAGGTCTCATCTGGTATAGACTGTACAGAAATATTTGTCCAAAAGAAGAAGATGGAGCCACATTTGTGATGAACCTGGAAAAAAAAATCAATTATAAAATGGTAATAATTTTGTGATMAGAATTAAAGTAAATTATGAGTTACTACTATTCACCTAAGGTATATTTTTAGTAAAAATTTCAAATATATTGTGAAATAGGGTGCTATCATTCTGATAGGAGCGTATTCACAGAATGACTACATTTAAATGAAAAATGGGAATTTAACAATGAAATGTTAATAGAATATTGGAAGGAACCTTTAAAGATATTCTGGTCCAAACCAACTGCCATGAGCAGGGGCATCTTTCACTATTTAAGTTGCTCAAAGTTGCATCCAACCTGGCCTTGAGCACTCCCAGGGCTGGGGCACTCACAACTTTTCTGGACAACCTAGTCTAGAGTATCTCACCAGCCCCATCATAATTTATTTCTTATGCCAAATCTAAATCTACACTCTTTCTGTTTAAAACCATTACCCCTTGTTCTATCAAGAGGACGTCCATATTTTTTTCTGTTGCCTCATCTGGATAATTGGAATTGGATCCCAGACTGAGTTGAGCTAGATCACAGCTCAGCAGACTAGAGAGATTTCCACCACAGAACTCTCTTCTCTGTCTGATGGTATCTGAGGGAAAGAGAAGGTCAAAAGTGACAAATAATAGTGAGGACAATACAGAAAAACAATGCAGTTTGGGAGTTCTCTTTTTCATTGGACCCTCTGCAACATCTGAAGCTAAATAACACTGCTTTTTATTTCTTTTGCTAGAACATTTGGAGAAGGAAGTAGGGGGACACACTTAYACATCTGCAGTCTGGCAAAAGATTTGAAGACATGATGATTTCCAGTCCTGGGGACACCAACCAACCATTTGGGTCAGACCTCCCAAGAAACAGAATGGGAGAAGATCAAATATTTAATTTAGTCTTCAAGTTATCTTGTGTGTGGTGGTTTTCTTTCTATTTTTTCAYAAAGTACACATTGAAAAAGTGCATTTAGGAGCTTCCTGGAAGTAAACAGAAAACCATTGTTATTTCAGCACACTGTTCTGATTTGTTTTAAAGACTTTTTTCCTTTTTTTTTTTTTAATACTATGTTTAATTTAGCATTATGTCTGTCTTCAATTTGTTATAAAGAAGGGTGGAATTAAACACAGTTGTTGATAGCATGCAAAAGCAGTGAGACATACAGCAGGACTATTAAAGCAACACTTCTGCAAGTGTCAGACAGCAAAGTTTCTTCTGATAAACCAGAGGATTTCTCTGCCAGTGATGGGTGTCTTAGCAGGGGCCTTTTGGCAAAGATCTATGCTGGATGGGTTTCACCTCACACAGCTTCTGACTGGTGCAATGTACATGTCTCTCTTAGTCTCCTGCAGTTAACAGATTCTTTCATGGTCTACTGAAAGTGAAATATGCCACAAAAGTGCTTGCGAGGTTTTTATTCTGCTGGTCAATCAAAACAATCCAAATGGCTGGCAAAGGGGTAAAGGCAAATGACAGAGTCAGCAAAGTTGGTCACTACCAGGCCATTGCTTCAAAGCTTTCAGTCAGTGGTCTAGGATATTAAAGCAAAAGCAAGTTTTTCACTGAAACTCTTTTAAAGCAAGATTAACAGATGTACTTAYTAAACCAGGAAAGAGACAGCAAAAATTGTGTACATTCAGAGTAAAAGTAGGTGTCTTAATCTTACTTTATGGATAAAATATCATAAATTCCCCTTTTGACACTTTGTCTTGGTATATCTATATATCCCACTATTTTGGTGCTCATTTTTAGGCATTTAACCTTTCACATCCAACACAAAAAGCATTTTAACTCCAAATTCAGCACTATGAATTCCATTAATGGAATAAAGCACCTGAAAGTTYCCAATTCCCTTTGTAGATCTAACCTTTGAAATCCTTGTAGACTGGTTCAAGAAAGAGGAATTCAGCCTGAAGCAGATGCAGGGAAGACCTGTTTTGGCAATCACAGGAGCAGAGAGTATATTCTGAGTGAAAATTTAATGCTCAGATAGTTTAACAAAACAAAGGTGATAGAGAGGTGATGCAATTGATTTTTATAAATACATCAGAGTGAAAGTGGAGTTATTTAATCTGAAGGCAGTGCTGCTGGAAGCCCCAAAAGACACTGACTGCCCAAGGAATACATTAAAATTGGATATTGGAAGAAAGGTTTTATTTGCTGACACAGTGAAGTTCTGAAAGAGCCATCCAGCAAGGCTAATGAGGAAGAATGGAAAGCATATAATTTTAAATGCGTTCCAACCACCAAAAGGATGGAGTCTACTGGTGCACCTGAATTACTTGTGACAACTAGAGGGCTAGAATTAGTTTCCTGGTTGCTGGAATATGCTTACAGTTTCGTTATATTCTCAACTGCAGATATGTGGAGTTTTAGTTCATGTTTTGCTGCAGGTAACCTGCAGCTTTAGTAACTTATTCTAGGTATGGAAGGAGGTTAGACGTGCAATTTTATTGGCGCTGATAACATCAGATGTCCATGGCAGTCTTTTGCTATTTTCTCCGAATCCCTACTCTGAATAGCTACTCTGTGTCTGTGCCACAGTGTGTTCCAGCTCAGGCAACCCAGTTTAAGGCAGAGCAGCAGTTCCAGCTGCATCATTAAAAGAWAGAGATCTGAAAGGGATGAAAACTATCTCAGGCATGCCCTACCACACACATACATTTGATACAGCAAAAACTCGTGTGCTCTCTGGGCAAGAAGCAACTCTGACCCAGGAGCAAGTTTTACAAAACAGAGCTGCTGAAGAGCAAATCAAGTGCTAAGAAATGCCCTCTTTGGTTCTGGTTCAGACAGGCTAGGATGTGTTGTCTGGTCCAGATGTGTCCTGAAGGAGTAAGAGCAGAGCATTGCCCTCCCTTCTTTTCATCCCAGCTCCCCAGAGTGAGGAAGAAAGGACATGTCCCTACTATAGCTCCAGGACTTTTGAGCTACTCTGATAAAGAAAAATAACCAAGTGTTCCCTACTTTTCCTTACTTTCTGAGTGACCCAATTCTGTTTTCTACTTGTTCTGTGAATTTTAATGTCTAATTGGATCTAATATGACCTTAATAGTTTTTCCAGTATCAGAAATGCTCTACTGTAGCTCAATGAACAGGAAAAAGAGTATTAAGCATCAATGAGTGCTCTTTTCTGTAGTTCCAAGATGTAAATGAAAAAATAATAACTGCAAGGTATGTATGAGAGCATCTTCTTGTTTTTTGCTGGGAGTTTTTTGCATTATTGTTTCCTGACTGCTATGGAAAATGAGATTTGCATGCTAAGAACAGCCTTCAAAGCACTCTTCTTCCATTGGAAGAAGGACAGGACTACTAGAGGAAGGCCTCTTCCAACCTCTGTGAATTATCCCAGGAGCCCAGAGCTGTGCTTTATAATCCAGTTACTACTCCCAGTTATGTTATCTCAATAGAGGACCAAATGAAAAGCTCTTCCTACAATTCTGGTGCTACAGAACCCAACCAGTTTTACCAATGGCCTCAAGAGAGTCAAGATTCAAAATCTCCATTAGATCTGAATTCCATTACTGCACCCTGGCCTCCATTCCAGTACATAAACCATACTAGTTCTCAAAATTATCATCCTGCAGCACTCAAACCTGGCACTTTTCATGGGATGGTAACCCAGCTCAGTATAAAGGCGCAATTATGCAGGGCAAACCAGGGCAAACTAGCTAAGCCAAATGCAAAAGTCTTTCTCCCTAAAGAAAACAAATCAGTTTCAGTAGAACAAAGGCTTTTGGTYAGGCTGCTCTCACAGAAGAGGGCTGGTGGCACATTGTTAATTTTACTGATGATAAATGTGCTTTTTATGTTCAAGATCATAAGCAACATACATTTAACAGCCTGACGTACTCAGAAGAAAACAAATTTTCTTTCTGCACAGCAGATGGAAATTATAGATATAAGAGCTGGGAAAAAAGCAATAATATCTATAAATCTTGTATTTTATCAATCTATTTCAGTCTGTACAATTAGAAAAGTTATCAGTGACATCACAGCTCATGATACATATCCACTGAAGTGTCCCCTCTGGGAAGATCAGTATGTCTAACTCGTTGTAAGAGTAAGATACGTGCATCATTTAAACTACATTACAGTCCCAGGTGATGAGTGGGGTTATCTGGAATCTGTGCAATTATACTGCACATGGAGCTGATCACAGACCCCAGGGAGTGCTAGGATTTACACAGCCTTCTCTGAATGCACTAAAAAGGAGATCACTGTGATGATTTTCATGAGGTTGATTATTCTCATGATCCATACCAAACAGATAAGGATTTTTTTTTCACGGATACATAAGGATTAGTATACCTCAAGCAGACAGTAGGAAATGCCAGAGAAGTATATGTTGGTAGCTCTTTCTTCTCCATTTCCTGTGACACCTATCTCAGGGAAGAAGAACAAATGCCTCTGTGACATCAGGTTAGATTCATCCCATCATGGCCTATACCTGAGTTTGTCAAGCCAATGGTTTTTACAACAAGCAGAAAAAACCTGGAAATTTCAAGCAGAAGTAATTTGATTTCCTTTAGGCCCCTACTTTTAAGAAAGGTCATGCTTTAGTGTCTGTTTCTCTCATCACTTAAAAAAGTAGCTCAATAGAGAAACTCAGGTGTAGACATCTGTGTTTTGCCAGATGAATTACACCCTGTGATTTAGTTTAAAACTCCCTCTTGACCTCAGGTTYAGGTTGTTTTGTTTGTTTGTTTTTTCATGAATCAGAGTAGGACTATATTGTGGTCATTCTGTGCACCAACAGGAACTGATTTGGCAGATGGGGGCCTGGGCTTTTGCCTTCTCACTGACTTTCAACAGTGTGAGCATGATGCTGATGCAGCACAAGTTACATAAAATCTGTCTCATTCCTACCTTATCCAGGTTTCCCCTACATTAGAGCCTAGTGATTATTAAGCATGCTTGAGAAATGAGACATATGGCTTCTAGACCTATTTCATTCAGAGGASGGAACCCTAAACTCAAAGTTGTTTTGTCCTGGAAGAAAAATGTTATCAATACATTGGGAACTCTCCTTCTTTCCTGTTTAAGTTGGGCATATATCCAGGAGTGTGAGAACATGCAGGTTCATAAGAAGAAAAAATTAAATGGAGAGCTTGGGTCCAGTCTGAATCTTCAAGTCATCCTCTTCAGTACTCACTTATTGGAAAAAGCTGATTATGATAAGACAGTGATTTGCATCAAGTTCATGACTATCTCCAAAATGAGGTGAGGTTTTGTTTTTCTAATTAATTCTGTCTGCTTTTTTTAGAAATTAATCCATATCTATTAACACAGTAAAATTAGGTAAGAAACTCTGTTTCCTGAAAGATAACACCACAAAGAAAGTACTTACTGCAGGGAATAATGCTTCCAGCATTCCAGCTTACCAAGGGTTTGCCACTATAGAAACATGGTATAATCAGTGCTTTCAAGAGCTATAGTTCCAATTATAATGCTAAMCACATGATGGTTCCCTTGCCTTTTAGCTAGTGGTGCAGGTAACAAAATAAACCTGTTGCACTCCCTTGGCCAATGCGTTTTCTTCTGTTCCTGTGTAGTTACTGCTGTTTATTTTTCTACATGCGCCTCAATCATCCATTTTAATGCTCCTCTTTAACCACTAAAAAATAGATTAATGACCAATTTCAATTTTAAAAAAACCCTAAAAATAAACTTTAACAGTGCTAGGAGGACAACAAGTTCAGTCTMGGATCTGACCAAGTATTCAGTCTCCAGCAGTGAGGAATAGCAGATGTTGCTGCAGGCAAAAAGAGCAAGCCTCTTGTGATTTTGATCAAATACTTTGGAGCCTGTAGCTGACAGGTTTTTGAGACAAAGTTCTTATGTTTGCTTATGACTGGGAAGATAAAGGAGGAGTTAATAAGAACCAAGCCTCTAGTCAGCTGCAATGGTGAGTTTGTTTCTGAAATTCTATGTTTTAAAGAAAAAATGGAAGGAAAAAGATCTAACTTGTCTTACACTTCTAAAGGACTTTGTAAAAACATATTGCTTCTCTTCCCACTCCCTGGTCCTAGCCCTTCTCTGGAATCTGGGTTCCAAAACATACGAATTCCCAAAATTTTGGGTCCAGCAGCCAGCACCGCCCACATTTCACTTAAAGTGCACTGATACAAC
This sequence comes from Cardinalis cardinalis, assembly GCA_014549065.1. Classification (NCBI taxonomy): domain Eukaryota; kingdom Metazoa; phylum Chordata; class Aves; order Passeriformes; family Cardinalidae; genus Cardinalis; species Cardinalis cardinalis. The sequence goes on along the minus strand of JACDOX010000046.1, from coordinate 1,009,511 downwards.
TCTTCATGGGGGGCAGTGTCCCCCTGTGCTTGAGAAGTGACAGCTGTCAGTAGCAAGTTGATGCCTTCTATTACCAATCTGAACTATGTCTTTTGGACCAATTTAGAAAGATCCTGAAGAGTGGTGTGATGTTCCTCTGGTACCTGGGTTTACCCTTTGGAGGTCAGAGACATTGAGTGGCTCATGGGTTCACACTTGATGCCACAATTTTTCTCAATTCTGATCACTTTTGGTCTCTGGATTTTTCAGGATTTTTCTTTCCCTCTAAATAGTGACCACACCAAATAATCCTGTTTTCAGCTACAGAGTCTTTTTTATCTGCTTACTTGGACAGACAGCCTGAGCCTGAGCTTTCTCATGCAATTACCAAATGCAGTATCCATACTTAACAGGTATTCTCACTCACAGACCAATAGCCTTCTAATCCTTGGGATGGCAAGTGTCAAGTTTTAATGTGTGTCCAGGTTCCTCCTCCACAGCTGTGCCTCCCTTGCATCTACAAACCTGATGCTTGACCCCTCTGCATGTGAAACAGGCATTTTCCTTCCCCACACTTCCTAATATAGCCACTACAAGGATTATAGACTGGATGCATCTTTTCTTCAGAGTGGCAAGGACACTGCACCTTCTGAGAATGTATTTCAAGTCACAGAAACATAGAATCAGTTAGGCTGGAAACGACCTCTGAGATCATGGAGGGCAACCTGGGCCTGAACACCACCATGTCAGGTAAACCATGGCACTGAGTGCCACATCCAATGTTTTCTGAGATGCCTCCAGGGATGGTGACTCCACCACCTCCCTGGGCAGTCCGTTACGATGTCTAATTTCACCCTTTCTGTGAAGAATGTCCAGTCTCAACCTCTCCTGGCACAGCTTACCTCTATGTCCTCTCATCCTGTCACTTGTTGCCTGGCAGAAGAGATGACCCTCACCTGGCTACACCCTCCTTTTAGGTAGCTGTAGGATGATAAGGTCTCCCCAGAGCCTCCTCTTCTCCAGGCTAAACACCCTCAGCTCCTTCAGCTGCTCCTCATCAGCCTTGCACCCCAGACCCTTTCCCAGCTGTTTCCTTTCTCTGGACACGCTCCAGCCCCTCAGTGTCCTTCTTATAGTGAGGGTCCAGAACTGAGCACAGGATTTGAGGTGTGGCCTCACCAGTGCTTAATACAGGGACACAATCACTGCCCTGGTCCGGCTGGTCACACTTCTGCTGATACAGGCCAGGATACCATTGGCCTTCCTGGCCACCTGGGCACTCAGGCTTATGGTAAGCTGCTGTTGAGCAGCATTCCCATTTCCTTTTCCACTGGGAACCTTTCCAGCCACTGCCCTGAGTCTGTAGCGCTGCCTGGGGTTGTTGTGACCCAAGCGCAGGATGTGGCACTTGGCCTTGTGGAATCTCACACCCCTGGTCTCATCCCATGTTGTGTAGTCATGGCTCCACACAATAGGGTTGCTAAAACACTTGCCATGGTTTTATTTAGGGGCTTTAAACAAAATTTTCTGCAAAACTCAGGCTGACATGAGCAGCCACCTTGGAGAGGTTTGGACTGATAGTTAATGAAATGCCAGGTAATTTGGAAACACAGAAATATAACAGGGAATATAGAAATGCATTAACAATTTGAGCCACTCAGATCCACTCACTGCTACCTACCCATGGCACCTTTCACAATTCCTTCTCTTTTGTAGTCAAGTTCTGCATAGACAGGCCTGAATTTACATTCTTTGTTCATGATGTGGATGTTGCCAGAGGTCCCTGCTGCTGAGACAGCTACATGCTCAATTTATTGTCACAAATGTTGACTGATCCAGTTAAATCTGTGTATATGTGTGAATTTGTCATTTAACTAGATATTCCCTGGGGATTTATAATACTTACAATGACACTAGGATTATCTTGAATCTAATTTGCATATTTTCTGTTTATCAAGTTTTATTTATTTTTAGAGACAAACACTGAAACAACATTGTCCTAGGATGACGTTATGATGCTTGTATCCCCATTCATGTGTTCTGYTAATGTTGGATATTATGTTCTGTACCTTTAAGACTGGCTCTGAAGAGTGAAAGTTTTGGTTTGGTTTTCTTATCAGCCTGGCTGGGACACAGAGACTGCGGCTTTTGCTTTTGCTTCTCACTTTGCTCTCTCTCGCTCTTGCTTGCTTTGCTCCTGCTTGCTTTTGCTTTTGCTCATTAGCTAGTTTCTTTTTACTAAACAGTCCAAATTGCTTCCTGGACTGTTTCTCCTTTCCTTTTTGTTTGACCATCCCGAACCTGCTCCGGACTGGGACCTGGGAACACCGAGAGTTTACACCTTGTGGCTGCAGCAGCTGCCCCAGCGCCAGAGGGACTGAGAACAGAGCAACCACTCCTGAGAGAGACTTTCTGAATTTGTCATCTTTTTTTTCAGAGTGGTGTCATCCAGTATGGTTCATTTTGTGTGCTGGGGGGTGCTGCGCCTGTTAAATAAACAGGTTCTTTCCACTTCTCTCTGAGGAATCCTTCCYGAACCGGTTGGGGGGAGAGGCCCTGTGGGTTTGCTTTCTGGAGGGGCCCTCCTTTGGAAATTCTCTACCAAATTGTCCCTAAACCAGGACAAACATAAACCTTTTTTAAGCAGTAATTAGGGACTGGAAATTGTTTCCAGAAGAGTCTGGTTATTGGACTCCACCTGGGCAATCTATTTGTGATTTGTTTCAATTTGCAAATTTCTACGACTAAGAAAAGGATCTTCCTCTCTTGGTGATTGTTTTGAAAATTACCTTTCAAAAAATTCAGTTTTAAATGCAACCTTCTCCAGAAGCTTTCTGCAGTGGAGAGCAGTGCTCTCTCTCCTCTGCTGGGAACAGCCTATTTCAAAGCTGAACAGAGAAACACAGAACTCTTTGAAAGCAAATTCTTTGGAGCCCACTTCAGTTCCACTGGTAAAGCCCAGCCATCAGCATTTTGGTTGCTGAAGGGAGGGAATCTAGAGTTAAATCCACCTGTTTGCTACCCAGATAATGCAGCAGCAATAGCTGCTGGCAGGAACCTGTTTGAAGAAACAGGTGCAGAAATAGCAGAAAATATGAAAGTAAATATGCATATAAGAAAAATGTTGTGATTTCCAGTAGAGTATAAGGATTTCAGAAGTGAAATGCAAGTTATATGCAAGACATATCGATTATGTGGGGAGAACAGCCAAGGCTAGAGCTGCAATGCGTGCAATTTTGGAATTGGAAACCTTTGTCCCTGATATCCACCGTCACTACTTTCTGGAGTTCATTCATCTGCACATGTCAGTCCTTTCCCATATGGACTCTGCTACTGGCTCCGTGGTGGATGGGGCAGGCAAGGGAAAAGTGCAATCCTGACCTTTGCATCTGGTCCCTGGGGCAGCAGGAGTTTGTGTTCATTTACTTCCAGCTGATGTCCCTGCATGGAGTTCCCATTACTCCTTGCTGGAGCCATGGTTGCATCTACATTAAAATTTATCAGCTGGTGCTATTTAGACCATACTGCTGGCCTGAATCCCCCTGCATTTTTCCAAGATCTGTCTCTCTGCTTTGAAGTTACATGAACTACAGCTGTGTGAGGCCGGTTAGCCACACCTACCATTGGAACTTATGTTTTAAGGCCTTACTATGAAACAATTCGTGGTCCCCTGCCAGCCAGGTGGCACCAGTGCAAAGGTAGATGGGAGGCACGGAGAGACCACTGGGACACATCCTACCTGTTCCCAGGGTACACCGACCATATGTAGGCACATTGCTGTGTCTGACACACAAGATGTACAGACAGGTTGCTTCCCCAGGCAGACCCTCTGTTTCATAATAGGCCTAGTACAAGTGTTTTTTTCAGTATAGAATGTGTGTGGATTTGACACAAAGCATGTTGCAAAAATGTGGTGGAGAGTCTAGGAAGTGGTTTTGACACACAGAAGGAATTTAAGGCACATAAATGCTGAGATGAGAGCTGCCTGTCTCAGGAGATGGAGGTTTTTAGAGGTGGAGAGGTATAAGGACTCTTTGCAAAGAGTGTCGGTATCCCCCAAAACAGCTGTGAGCAGTTTTCATGCTTTTTAAAGGAGAGCATGTAATTGCTGAAATAAAGGAGTGGCAATAATTTGCAGTTCAGCAGGGAGCTCTTAGGTGCTGTGGTGTTTCGCTGGAGTGGTTAATGAGAAGATAGACTAGGAAGTTACCACTGTGACAAATCTCTGTTAATTAGGACGAGGAAACCAACAAATAGAAGAGATGTTTACAAGAGAAACAGGAGGCACAAAGATCTGTTCAGCTCTTTATAGGGTGCTATCTCAGATTTAATGGAACACCTAAAACTGGTTAAATCAAAGTGTTACATTTCAGCACAGATTTTAAAGTGAAACATTTTCCCAAATGCTGGGTCTGTGGCCAGCGGCACATTTTATCTCTGTCCAACAGCTCTTTGCTGGCCCCAGTGAACATTTTAGTGTGATGAGGTGCAGTATCTCACCRGGAAGGAAGCTGAGGGTGTCCACCTACACTGTGTGAATGATGTTTGAAACCAGGGACACTCTCAACATGTCTGCCTCCAGCTGAAAACTTTATTTTGCTTGCAAGGCTGGCTTTTGCTCCCCTGCTGTCTTCTGACCTCCATCTTGATTAAAATTCTGCACTGAAGGTGGACAGTAACAGAGGAGCCTTAAATGTTAAGAAAACAAGCCAAACTAAAACGTTGCAACCATCCTCTGAAAGACAGATTTTCAGTTCTGAGCTCTAAAGAAAATATAACTAGATCTCAGAATAGTGTACTGGAGGTTTTGGTCATGTAGGAGAAGATGRTAGATTTATTAGGAATTACCACTGTACTGAAACATGCCTCTATTGCCTAATGAGGGACAGCACACAGCTCCCTGAGCTCCTAGAGGTGATTGCAGTAAGTCCACACACTACATTATTAGCCCAGCATTGTGCCTGAGACAGTCTTTGATGCTGAGTAAGACAGATAAGCCCTAGCAAATACCACACCCTGACCCTATCTGCTTCACGATTGGAAATTAAGGGTGTTTTATCCCTTTGATTCTGGGACTGTTACAGACAAAGTAAGTTCAGGTCTCCCTGCATGTGACAAAGCGGTCATAGCTTGGGACAATTTGGGAAGAAGGACTCAGCCTTCCTGCAAAGTTTGATCTTGTTGAAGGAACTGCCAAGCACTGAATGTTGCAGCTGCAGAGCAGATCATAATCACACTCCAGAAGTTGGGACACTATAATATTCAGAAATCATTCTGAACAGCATACTAAAAAAAGACTGGACATGGCACACACTGCCATGGTTTAGTTGATGAGGAGGTGTTGGGTCATAGGTTGGACTTGTGATCTCAAAGGTCTTTTCCAAACTAGTTCATTCTGTGATTCTGTGATCAGTCTTACAGCTGGCAAAGGGTTAACTTTAGCACTGGTAAATCAGAGAAGGTTTTCGTGAACTTCAGTGGAGATGGGAATCACCATGTGATACATAAAGATTAGGAACAGTCTTCAGATCTTCACAGAAGTCGGTGTGCTGGTTTTCAGGTGACCCAAAAGGAGACTACACTGCTCTTGCAGCCATAGTGAACTGGCTTGGCATGGGATTAAGCACACCCTGCCCCATGTTTTCAGCTCCCTGTTCATTGAGTGTGGGCTCAAAGCCACCTTAAATGTGTACTGACACAGCTGACCTCTCAAAGGGGTTTTAGCTCAGGTTGTGACATTGTCCAAATTGAGACCATTTCATATGAGCTCTGTTTAAAGTTTAATCCTGAACCAAATTACCACATCCAACTCCCTGTAACCTCCACCAAGCCCTTCTGCCCATCTGCAATGACAATGTCAGACAGACAAAAAAGACTCGTGTTGTATCCTGGAAGGGCTATGGCACAGCCATCTGGAGAGCAGCGGGGGCTTGTAGGCAGAATTCAAATGGGATTGCTTTTAGGCTACTGGAAATGACACTGTGGATACACAGTGCTGGATTTCAGCTTCAAACCTCTCCAAGGAAGCATCTGTTACAGGGTGGACAAATGCAGTCCAAAAAAGTGAGGTGTGGATATCTTCCAGACTACTGGACCATGGTAAATTCAGCTCAGCCTGTGATCACACGTGATCACATTCATCCCTGACAAGGTGCCAGCTGTGTTTGGCTGCAGTTGACCAGTACCAAGTGGCACATGGACCGAGCTGTGGGTGAGCCTGAAGTTATATTCTGGTTTATGCTGTTGTTTAGGAATGGTTCTCCCCTGTTTAGTGAACCTGAACTACTGCTCTCTCCCTTTACCCCCTATGACTGAAAGCAGAAAAGGCAAAGATCATGGGTTGAGATAAGAACAATTTAYTGGAAACAGCAATGAGATAAGAAAATGAATTGTAATAACAGCAATATTAATAAAAAATGTGTACAAAAGAGAGGGTGATTTATATGCAAAATGCTCACCAAGCTTGAAGCAATAGTGGACGGTCTCCCCTTATTTGACCAGAAGCAACGCCATTTGTCACAGATATATTTTATGAAAAATCCTTTTGCTAGGATCTTTTCTCCTGAGAAGCTGAGAGGAGTCAGAAATGAAATGTAAAAAATAATTATCTGCTGCTGTTGAACGCAACAGGTGCATTTTTGATTGGTCTCACGTGATTGTTTTTAATTAATGGTCAATCACAGTCCAGCTGTCTCGGACTCTCTGATCAATCACAAGATTTTATTATCATTCTTTTCTATTCCGTGTTGGCCTTCTGATGAAATCCTTTCTTCTATTCTTTTAATATAGTTTTAGTATATAATTTTCTTTTAATATAATACATATCATAAAATAATATATCAACCTTCTGAAACATGGAGTCAAGATTCTCATCTCTTCCCATGTCGGGGTTGTCTGCAAATTCAACAGCCATTCTTTCCAGAAGCATGACCTTCCTTTCCCTCACCCCTGGCAATGATGTGAAGTGGTGTTGAATAATAGTGGGGTCTTGGCCATACCCCCATGTGCTGAAACAAGGACAGCTTGAAACTGCAGGTAGCTCAGGGTGCAAGTCTAACTGACTGTGCAGAACAAGGTAGCCCAGGATACCTGCTTTCATATATTTCTGGGTCGTCAGCCATTGCTGGATTTCTTGGTGTGCTTTAATACATAAGAAAGTTCAGTATTCTGCTAGGAAAGTAATTGGATTTTTATTAAATTTACAGGTGTAAACAAAATCTAGATGATACATAATGCCACTTTAGAAGAATTTCAGAGAATCATAGGATGTTAGAGGTTGGAAAAGACTTTAAAGATTATCCAGTCCAAATGCCCTCCCCACTGCATTGGGCAGGGACACCTCCTACTCACCAAGGTCTCTCATGGCCTTATCCAGACTGGCCTTGGACACTGCCAGGGTTGGGGCATCCACAGTCTTCCTGAACAACCTGTTCCACTGTCTCAGCACATTTACAGTAAAGAATTTTGTCCTAAWATCTAGCCTATATTTTCCCTTTTTCACTTTGTACCCATTATTCCTTGTCCTGTCACTAGTGTTTTATGAAAARTCCCTTGCCAGGTTTCCTGTAGGCCCCTTTCAGATACTGGAAGGTTGCTATGAGGTCTCCATACAACCTCCTCTTCTCCAGGTAGAATAGCCCCAAATTCCTCAGTCAGTCTTCATACAAGAGGCGCCCCAGGCCTCTTATCAACTTTGTGACTGTCCTCCAGACTTGCTTCAATAGTTCCATATTGTTCTTATGTTGAGAATGCTAGAACTGTACACAGTACATTTCAGAAATGGATCCTTCTGAGCAGTTGTCATTGCCCATTTCAGATCACCTTGAGCTTTTGGGATCCTAAAAATTGTGCACCGCTCTTTAAAAAACAGAAGCAGAAGCCATTACAGCAATACTTTTCAAGATCAATTTGAAAAGCGCTAGTAGTCTTCTGTTGGAAAGTGTTTCTTTATCAAGGATTTAATTTTATTAATTAGTATCCAGCTTTAAAAATCTGAAGCAGAGGCAGAAGGATTCAGTCTCTTTCAGATTATCATCAGTAAGTACTTTCCTTCAGAGTTGCCAGATAGGGAGGAATACTTATATGTCATTATTGCTATTGTCTGATGATACTTCACTTTAGAAACCCAAGAGTATTTCAAACCTCATCAGTTAACCAAAACTCTGGTACGTTGATTTTAATGAGCTCGAATACTTGAATGGTGCGAAACAGAATAACAGCTGTCATTACTGATTTTTGCTTTGGTGTTTGATGATTTAAATGCATTGAAATAAAGACCCCTGATACAGAGTTTTAGTTACATTTTAAATGTCTTTTGAATAATTCTTCATTCAAGTATGTGCAGTCTCTTGTTCAGCTGAGCAGCAGTAACAATTTTCATTGCCTGTGCTATACCTATATGAAGTACTGGAGACCTTTAACAGGTTTGATATTGCTGGGTATTAAACGTGCAAGGAGGTGGCCAAAAGTCAGCACCACTGAGGGGCTGTCTCCATGAAAAGTATGGGCTGACAGCAAATTATGAAACTGGCCTCTTTGGAAGACTTTCATGAAACGTTGCCAAAATAATGGAACCTGCATAGAATAGAATAGAATAGAATAGAATAGAATAGAATAGAATAGAATAGAATAGAATAGAATAGAATAGAATATTTGAGTTGTAAGGGACATGCAGTGATCATCCAGTCCAGCTGCCTGACCACTTCGGGGCTGAGCACAAGTTAAAGCATGCTGTTAAGGGCATTGTCCAAACACCTCTTAATCACTGACAGGCCTGGGGCACCAGCCACCTCTCTCGGAAGTCTGTTCCAGTGTCTTGCTACCCTCTTGGTAAAATAATGCTTCCAAATGCCATGTCTAAACCTTCTCTGGCACAGCTTTGAACCATTCCCATGTATCCCATTACTAGATAGCAGGGAGAAAAGCTCAGCCCCTCCCTTTTCACAGCCCCTCCTCAGGAAGTTGCAGAGAGAACTGGGTTTGCTCCTGAACCTCCTTTTTTTCCAGACTAAAGCCCAGGGTTCTTAGCTTCTCTCTACAGGGCATTCCTTACAGTCCTTTCACCAGCTTTGTTTCTCTCTCTGGACACATTCAAGGACCTTCCCATCTTTCTTAAATTGTGTGACRCAGAACTGCGTTCAGTGCTGAAGGGGAGACTGCGCCAACACTAAATACAGTGGGATTCAACTGGCTGTGTATGCTGTGTTTAGACTCACGGAATCATTTAAGGTAGGAAAACACCTTTAAAATCATCAAATCTAACTGTAAACCTAGCTCTGAAAATTCCATCACTAAACCACGTACCTATGCACCACGTCTACATGTTTGACACACCTCAGGATGCCAGGGTACTCATCCGACTCATATTCAGCATGCTGCCAACCTGCAACCCAGATTCTTGTCTGCAGGGCTGCTCTCCAGCCACTCCTCTCTCTTTCCACTTCTTCCTGGTCTTACTTCATCCCAGGTGCAAAATCCAGTGTTGGTGACTGTAGGAAATGCCCACCTAGATCAATGACTCTAGAAAGGTAGGGATTGTGTTAGACATGTGCTAGACTGGCTTCTAGACACCTTAGGCAGATTTGTCTTGCCTTAAATTTTGGATGTCTACAATGTAAATCAATATATTGATATGCTGATATTGATTGCTGGTTATCCTACACTGTGGTGTTAATCAATTACATAAGCCTTTCTGTGACAGGTAATTCATCTCACCTATCTTATAAATGTAAGTAAGAATGAAAAGAAACATTTTCTGAAAGTGTTCATTCGTCCTATTAATGAAAAAAGATCAAAATTTGGTCTTATAAATACTGTTTGTCTCAAGGAAAGTTTCAGGTGCCTCATGTGGCTAGGAAGATATCTTTGGAATCATCTTCAAAATTTAAGTACTTCCAGTTAATGAATTTTCATTTCTTGCACCAAAGGATTACCTGGATCTTGTCCTCTCACTTTATTTGTTTGTACAGCCCCAGGAGAGAGACATAAGCAAAACCTTTGGAGATAGTCTGGTTTCTAGTCTGTTCCACATGGGTGTATCTATGTGTTTAGGACAATGGCCAAGTCACAAGTGATTCCCCATGTAGAAATGTATTTTGAGCTTCTTGCAAACCGTAGCCTCCCCAAGAGTTCATTTCCATTCACAAGTCTGTCATCTTTTCCCTGGACCACTTAACTGCACATGTCATTCGCAACCTTTAGGGGCTGGGGATGTTAAACATTCATTGTCACTCCCATACATACCTGGCATATCTTCTACAAGTGATCATCCAGGTTTAGTCATCTTCTTTGCCTTCCATAGCTACTACCAAGTATGAAACCTCTTCTCTCTGTTAGAATATCTATGATTTCTTTCATCTTCTAAGTAAATCTAAAAGACCCATTGTGTGAAACAGTTTAAGACACCTCCCTGTTGGACTGATACTATAGTTCCCAATATACATGTTAAAATGTCTTGGGCTCTGGGCTTAAATGAGATGCTTTTTATGATCAGTGATCTGTGGTGAAAGTGAGACACCTGAAGAGAGCAATTAAGATCTAACATAGGTAGAACTGCTCTTTCTAGGTATTTCACTCTTTTCATCTGCATTTTTCAGAGCTGACCAAAAAAAAAAAAGTCCCACTTGAGCTAGGGAAGAATCTAGGTCTTAGCCAATATTAATGGAAAGACAGTGATGAGTCTGATCAGTCTGTGTGTCCTGGAATAAATAAATTCCTATCTCTGGAAGCTGACAGCATCATACTATAAAAGTGCGTAAAACAAGTTCAGAGCTGCCCTAATCTCAGAGATGAATAATTGAACACTGGAATATTTTGGCTCCAAGTATATTTAAATACTAAAATCTAGGTTTAAGCAAAAAAACATTCAAATTAATGTTAACCCTACTTCCTTCTCTGCTCTTCTCCCTTCAGCAATTTGAAGGCCTGATTTGGAGAGRGAGAAAGAGAGAGAGAAAGAGAGAAATAAAGAACGAAAGAATCCTGTGAAATTCATTTTGTGGGGGAAAATACCAGATGCAATGAGAAATTAGTTTCAATGTGTATACACCAGAGCAGTAGCATTCAGCTGGCTGAAAAATCTGCTAGTGAAATGCCAACCTTTTGATAGGATTTATCTTTTTCTTTGGTTCAGCAGATTCCTTTTTCATTACTGTAAGAAATACTGTAGAGTGAGCAAAGCTCTGGATAAAGTATATCAACAGCTTCAGCTGTTGAAAAAGCATTCATGTGTATGATACAAAGGATGACGGGAAATGTCTTTTACTACAACAATTGTTACCTTTGACCCTCTCTTGCTTGTCTTCCAGAAGATGAACCTGATACATGGTAGAGTTTACAGCAAAAAATCTATTGACTTTGAAGTGCTGGAATGTTGCCATTGAAGAAAGGAAGAAAACAAAGCAAAGCAAAGCAAGCTTAATCTTGACATTAAAGTCAAACACAACTGGAATCACAAAATTCCAGCAGCTGTCTGTTGTTTCAGGATATGTTTCCTGCATTATGCCCATGACATTTTGCAGGAAATACATTTCAACATCCTCAAAGATTAAACTTTAGTATCACATCCAGGAATTAAATTGTAAAGGCTTTGAGCTAAAGTGGGAGAATTGAATCTTAAAAGGAAAAAAAAATTGTCTGTGATTACAAGCAAACGAACAAGCTCTAAAAGGCAGAAACTGAATTAATTTTCTCCTTGCAAGTCCTATACTGCCTGTGCAATGCATGAGATTTTACTTTAGCCAGTATGTAATGTGAGATTAAGAGGAAAATACATATTAATGAAGAGGTTTTACCTTMATATCCGTTTCCAAGTGCAGCTCAGTAGAGCAGTACAAATAGTAGAAAGCCACAGTGCCATTACAGACGTAATCATCAGTGGCAGCTGCTAAGACATGGGGCACATGAGATCTCAGATGTACTTTTCTGTGAGGGCAGGAGAAGGAATCTGACTCTGAGAGAAAGTGATGCAGGGTCATCTACAGAAGACAAATAAAATAATAAGCTCTTTAATTTGGTAGAAAAGGAGTATTAATCGCTGATGGTTTTGCATTTCTCCAAAAATATCAGCTTAGTAATTTTATCACACATGAACAGAAAATCAGCTAAGGTATTGATGCAAAACTTAGATATTTGTTCTCTAATGGCACACAGTAAAGGGAAATCTCTTTCTTCCTATTTTTCATGATGTTAATAAACTGGTTATTTAGAGTTCTATTTAGAGACACATAGCCTATCCAGTAAAGGCCTGAGCACAACCTGAGGGAGTTTTTCTTCCTTTCCTCTCTAATTGGGTTTTGTTTTGGTTTTTTGCCCTGGTCCTAAATTAGATTGTTAGTCTTCAAAGCAGGGACCCTGAACTCAATTATCCTCTCATTTTTCTCAGTCAAAGTCACTAAAACTTCACTAAGAGTAAACTTGCGAAAGTAGATGAGGAATCATACTTGCCTCACTATATGTCTCCAAAGACATCTAAATTACACAGGCRTGTGATGCAGCCACCTGAGAAAGTTCACCACATACTACATGGATTGTGCCACCTTCCAATTGTCATTTCTATCACTATTACATGACTACAGAATTTTCATCTTTTGCTATTTGCAGCCCCAGAAATGAGAAATTGTTCTGCAGCTCTGGTAAGGTTTCTCCTGCTTCCAAAGATAAAATTGCAGAGTGACATAGTGCTTTATTATGGCCAGTTAAAATTTTGGAGAAGGTATTTCTCCTTCCAAGCAGGTTGGCCCCCCCTCTATCCTAAAATTGCAAACAGACTTAGGTTCTCACATTCAAATGCAGTTTTTTTTAAGAAGCCATGCTAAAAGTCCTCCTTGCAGGGGAATCAGACTGATCCATATGTCGAACAAGACTTCATGGCTATAAATCCCAACCAAAGGGAAGACCTCTCCCGAGGAGCACAATGATGTYCTTGACCTAACTGTCAAGAAGAGATTAGTCCACAGCTCTCCTTTCTGGATTTCTTTATTGTTAGTTTAGGGCTGCTCCTATGTCTAAGCCTTCATCATCTTCCTCTACCAAAACCTCCCTCCTGTGCGCAGTGTGGAGGACCTGCCACCTCACTGCCATTTCTGGGTGCAGTCACAGTGGTTACTGGGATTTGGAAAGTATTCTCAATCCCCAAGGAAGTGGGGAGAGTATTCTGCTTTGATGAGGACATAAACTGTGGGGTAAAAAACACAGCAGAAACCTTTGTTCAAGCCATTTTCAGGTCAGTGTGATAATATGTGTATCAGACAAAATAGAAGGGCAAGAGAAGTCAGTATCAAAAGTGCTTCTGAAAATCTGTAGAAAAAGCAACTGTTTCACTAAGTCAAAGGTCATACAGAGTAAGGCAATATTTATTTGGCTGGCTTTACTTTTTTATCATGTAAAATTGCCTTTAATTACATGTACATGTATAAAATGTATACAGGTATTGATACAGAGAAAAACTCCTAACTGATTTTCATGATTCTGGTGTTCTATTCCTAAATGGCATAGGTTAACGTTACAATTTTCTTTTTCTACCTTTGTAATTTATTAGCCATTTTATACATTGAACCTTTATGTAATATATGATGTAATGCTTTATAATGACCTCATTTGTTTAAAAGGTACTGCAATTCTTTAAATAGAAGTTGTTTTCATATAATTTGTCTTAAAATGAGAACTACTTCTGTCCAAGAATAATAACCAGGTTCAAGCACTGTCAGACTGAAAYACAGTGAATCAAAAACAGTTAAAATGCAATTTTGCCTCTATTTGACAGTCATCCTGCAATATTTATTGATTTTATTGTTACAATAAAATTTGATGGGGAGAAAGGAATTGACTGATTTTCTTTGTTCCACCTATTAACCTACAATGAGTTTTGAAAGATATATTCACATAGGAAAAATAATTAAACYAAATGTACTCTTAATAACATGAAGAAAATAAGATGAATATAATATTTTGTGTCTTCTTCAGTTACAGCATATCATAGTGATAAAATTGGAACACTTTCAAAGGGGACTGTTTTTGCTTTTTTAGGCTAAAGATGTCCCTTTAACATTCTAATCTAAAACTGAATTATTCACGTCTTGGAAGAATGAGATGAATTTCAAGGAAGCAGTTAATGTCAAACACACTTATTCTGCCTTTCTCTTGACAAAGTAGTGAGGCTGACAGCCTACTTTGGTTTTTTGCTTCAATGCTATTGTGTGTTTTCAGGTGAAAACTACATCTGTAACACTGCTTCATTATAGATTTTTTAAATTATTATTTATCTGTACTTTAAAGAAAATAATAAAATAAATACCACTTTGCTCCAAGTGCACAAATCATACCTGTATGATACTCCCTGATTGGTTCAGAGAATATTTGGTTATGCTCAGATTCCTCTGTGGACACCTTCTACCAGAAGGTCTTGATACTTTTGATTAGAGCGATTGATGGGTTTGATGGTTGATTATTCCACTTAGATAGTTGACATCAATTAACTTCAGCTGAGTTTTCGAACAGCACTTCTTTGTTCATTTAGCAAAATACTGGTTTCTCTTAATCTAGACTTCTTTGAAAATGTGTTTTTTTCTAAGTCTGAAATCTCAGGTGCTGACTGGGGGTTGGCTGAGTCTGAGAGCAGAAGCCTAGCACTGAATTCACGGACCAGACGTGAGAACTCGTGATGGATTGTCACTGGCCTACAGACACATACCCCCACAGGCACTCGCTCTCCTCCCTGGCAGGATGAGGAGATAATCACAGAAAGGTGAGGAGGCTTGTGCATTGAGATATAAATCTCATAGGGAAACAAAAGCTACCCCCAAAAGCAAAGCGAAGAAAGAATTTATTCACTATTTCCTATCAGCAGGCAGGTGCCCAGTCACTTCCAATAAAGCCGGGCTTCATGACCTCTAATGGTTCCTCAGGAAGACTAATGCCACAACCACGGACATTGCTCTTCCTTCTCCTTTCTCTGAGCTTTTATTGCTGAGCAGAACATCATGCAGTATGGAATATCCTTTTCCTCATCACAGGTCAGCTGTCCTGCCTGTGCCTCCTCCCATTTTCTAGCCTTCTCTCAGTGGAGAGTTCCAGCTTGTAGAATTGCTTTTGCTCTCTACCCCTGCATGTTTGAACTTGGACAAATCGCTTCTCAGAGCCTCAGTTTACTCAGGCTTAATATAGGAGGAAAATTTCCCCTTCAAGACATCAAGAATCACCACTCCGAAATTATATCTCTGCTTTCAGAGACATTGACAAAAAGAGCAGCAGAAGCATGAAATACCAGAGTAATATTTTTAACATTTGTATTTCATTCTGTCATCTGCAGATGCATTTTAGAATTTGTCTCAGATTTATGCACACTGAATTTTAGAGTTTCATTAAATTTAGTCCTCTTTCTATAATCTTTATGTGTATTTTCTGTATACCTCAGCTTTGGTGGAGCCATGCAACCAGGAGGGTTGCGGAGGGGAGTACAAGTCCCACTCCTCTCAGACCAGGATCTCATGATCTTCTGTTTTAATACACAGCAGTGAAATACAAAATGAACACCGTGTTTCATGAGTCATGCTGGCCCAAAGGCTTCATATGCCTCACACCTGACTTCTGGACAGCCTTCCCCAGCAGGGGGCTGGCCCCAGCTGCCCATTCCTTTGGACTCAGGACTTTGGCATCATTGGCTGCCTTGTGACTCAGAGCCGGCTGTCGGGCTGTTGTGCAGCAGAGTGATGTTGTGGCTGACCCTGCAAGGGATCAGGGTGGTGCAAGATGCAGTGAGGAGGATTTTCCTGTGGAGGGTTGTCCTTATGTACTTCTGGAGCGCTGTCCTGGAGGTCAGGCATTATCTGAGGCAAATTAACCTCACACCTCTCTGCAGATACTTCCTGTCAAAATGGCAGAGGAGTAGCAGTCAATATCATACTCATAAAAGTCAACATAAAAATTGAAAGAGGTGAAATAGGAGACTCCCCAGTAGATTTTTGTGTTGTTATTTACCGTTTAAAGACCATATGTCTTTACTCTTTACACTAGCTAATAATGAGCTCCCATCAAATGTAAATTCGACTTTTCACCTTTTTCTCTTCCATGTGGCACAGCAATGACTCAGGCTGCACATGAGCAGTTTCATAAAACCACTTTTCTGATAATTTCTAGTCCTGATCCCTTTTTAAAGAGTAGGAGTTTCAGTACATTGCTATTACCCACTAATTTYATGGTCCATGGTCAAACATAAGGCTGTAATTTAATTGTGGATTTTTTTCTGATACTGAAAACAGCAAGAGCAATCTGATTTATATTCTCAGTGTTCACAAGGACTACATATTGTTATTTATAATATAAGTAATTTATTATACGTGCTATTTATAATATAGTCATTAAGTTATTTAAAATCCATTATTCTAGAAAAGAAATCTTAATCCCTAAAATGTATAAAGGAAGGGATTACAGTGCCAGAGATCTCAAAAGGAAGTGATTACTGAGGAAAAAAATTATCACAGTGTGTTCACTTCCTGAGGAACAATCACTTGTAGACAAGACAGTGTCTTGTCTATAAGCTGTCTGCATGTACAGATCAATTTTTTGTAAGATATTTATTGTAGAATACATGTTCCACATAATAATACATGGGTATTAATTGACTAAGTAATAAGGATATCCTATATCTACTTATYTTTGTTCTGGCAATATCTCTTTCATGTTATGTTCAGATGAACAAGAAAGTACAGTCATAATTGCAGGAGGAAAAGCTTTTGAAAGATGTGAAATCAATATCTGTCCTGAAATTTGTACGATAAGAGAAATATTTTGCAGAGTGATTAAACTTACAACTCACTGGGAGCCACACACTGTCATAACACTTGATCTTACAGGAAGCTGAACATTTTCTCTCTGCTCCAGCAGACCACTCATGTGTGGATGACAGATAAAGTCCCATGGATAGCACTGGCACTACTCTTGTGCTTACATTTAAACTGGCCCTTAAACATTTTAGTTTTTGAACCACTATGTGCAGAAAGCTAAAGAATGAGCCTTTAACAAAAATTTATGAACAGTCCAGAACCAAATTCTGCAATCCTGAAGGTCAAAGTCTAGCTCATTCATAGTCTGTGACTCATGCTGCATAAGACCCACATATTTAAATTATTATTATTATTATTATTATTAGTCTTTATCCAGGCAAAATGTCCATTAGTCTATGTATTGAAACAGATGTATTAACTCTACCCATCAGGTTCTGGACTCTCAATAATTACTTGGTCCTCTTCCTTTACCTGTTAGCCAGCCTCTGCACCTCACACTTTTAGGCTGGCCCTGTGTGTCACTAACAAAGGAGTGGTTTTGCTGCCATCATCAGATGTAGCAGGATCTGTGTGCTTTGGGTAAGGAAGGACAGGAGGAACCTGAGGTGCTCAGGCACAGGGCTTTCCTCTTTACCTTAGTTCAGTAGTTTATATCTTAGAGACTCCAACACTGTTGGCTGCTTTAAAAGCAGTAAAGGCAGAAATAAGTCAAAAAGATTGTGTTGGGTCTGATAGATTTACTGTCTGTATGCCCTGGGGTCTGTTGCCTGTTGGGAAAACAGGGATTCAAGGATGTGTGAGTGTGCTCCCACTGACATGGGACAGCCTTGCTCCACCACTAAGAGAGGTAAAATTCATTAATGCCTGCCCATTGAAATAATGAAAATAGATATTTTTCAGCTAAATTAATGTGTCTTTATAGGAGGGAAGTCTGGTCAATAAAAACAACAGACAATAAGATCTAACATCAGCAGAGAACTTTTTGTGTTTCCCTTCGAAAGCACAATAAGACAGGAAGGGACAATTTTGTCCAAACTCCATGGAAGGTAAGAATATGAGATCCTTATGACTTCTCATGGCCTTCTAGTCTTTAGTGGATATTCTATAAAATATTTTAGCTCTACATCCTTCTATGTCAGAAACAGTGTTCTGAATTTTTTTCTGCTTCCCTCTCACCTAGGAATTTTATTATCCAAGCAAAAGCATGTTTGCTAATACAAACKAAATTTCATCCACTGTCCTGGCAAACTTTGCTTCCAAAAGAACAGTGCATGTAAAACCTATTGATAACTTGACACTATTAGTTTTTTGTCTTCTGACTACCTTGCTCATTCACCATCCTACATGTGCAACAAAGCCATAAGGATTAAGGATATAAGAATAATTACATTTTCCAATTTACTACCAAACCAAAACCTGGAAAAAAATCCCTTCACCAAATTAAAAACAATAAAACCCTAGGTATTAAATTTAGAGTAGAATGATTCATTCTTGGATGTCTGGCAGATTAAAAAGCAAGACAGGGACTACAGCAAAATAAGAGGAGTGAGGAGAAGGAGAAGGTATCTGGGTAGTTCATGCCTGATGTCAGTAAGCTTGATTACTTCTCAGAGCTTCCAGTAGTGCCCAACGCTTTCTGCTTCATTGTGTCTGAAATCCATCTGGCCAAAGTTGTCCTTAGCTAGGAGTGCTCTCATCCAGCCTTGGTAATAGAGTGTGAGAAATTACATTCCCTGAAGGAGCTGTAAAATGAATGAAGCAGGTATTGGCCTCCATGAGCACTTTTCTGAGGGACATTCAAATGGGTTCAAGGCTGTTGAAGGCAAAAGTCCACCCTTGTGAGGTGAGCAGCAATCCAGAACAGCCAGAGTAAGTCTRGAAAGATGGGAAGGACAAGATACCGGAACATCTCGCTGTCTCTCCTCTGGCAACATCCATACTGAGAAACAGAAGAGGATATGGAYGACTGGCCCACTGTGTAGCCACAATGCCAGGTGGCACCAGACAGTTCACATGGATATTCACATGGCATTCCCTGCTATAACAAAATACACTGGTTGAAACACTCTGCAACAGAGAAGAGAGTGTGCAGATGAGCAAGATGCAAGTGCCTGAACACCCAGGCATAACCCACATATGCCATTCTGCCAATGCCTCYACCAGGCAATGGCAAGTTGCCATTGGTTCAGCGCATGTTCCATTGTCTGACAGAAACTTGGAATACCTTAAAACATAGCAGCTAGGATACTGTAAATGTGAAAGAAAGAAGGGACATTCATTCACCATCATCAGCCTGTGTGATTTCTCGAGTAGAAAGGCATCACTTTTACCTTGATAACATTGCCAAGCCTGCCTATTGTGTCTTTGCTTCTATTTAGTATCTGAAATTAAGAAATTTGGAAAATGAATGTAAGAGATTTTAGAAAATGTAAAAATGAGCTGCTATGACATTCCTATCATTATTGCTGTTTTCACTGTGACCAAAACTTAGCAAATCCAAATCAAATTTATCATAACTGCATGTTTCAATGCTGTGTTATTTGCCTAATTTTTTCCTTTTCTCCCTCCCAAATATAAGGCTGACTAAAAAAAGAAAAGAAGAAAAATTGGATAACATCTAATCATTTCATCCGCACTGCATCGTAGTTCACCAGTGAGCTGATGCCCATTTTTGAAGAGTCCAGGCAGGAGTTGCACCACCCCCAGGTCTTGCCCCAGAGTGGAGTCAGTACAGAATCAGGATGCTCATTTGCATCCAGGGGTCCAAGACTGTCCCAGTCTATTTATTTGGTATCCTGCAGCCCAAGACGATGGGGACATTAAAGGTCTGGAGCACAGTCCCTCCCTCCGAGGCATTTGGATGGCCATGCTCAAGGCCAGGTCACCCATGAATGGTGCTGTGCAGCAAGAGCTGTAAGAGCCTCAGAGGAGGCTCTCTCTCCTTCTTTTGGGAGCTGCTTTGTAGCTGAAGTTTTTATTCTTGGTCCCCACCTCAGGTGAACTTCAGCTGCTTTGCAGCCTTAAGTGTGCTTCATCTTGCACCTCACTGATATTTACTCTGATTTTGAGCTTCTGCATTGACTTTCTGGCTTCACCTCGGACTTGTCTCATCACCACGGATTTGTGGGGTGAATGCTGATCTGTGTCTGATGGTGGCTGCTTTTACAGACCTGTTCTGCACTCCTGGCTCAGGAGAAGTGGGACAGCCCTGGATGGTGTCAGTACAGGCTCTACCTGCCTTGCTGAGAATGTCAGCTCCCAGCTCCTCATCTGCAGACAGATGGACCCTCAGCTCTACCTGGCAGGCAGAGATTTTCCACCTTTCTTTGATTTCCTACTTGCTGTTTCAAATGCAGCAGATTATCTCAAGATGCCTGGAAGTTCCTATTTGAGTTTGATTGCCTTCATAAAATGAGTAATATCGAGTCAGCTTCCTGAAGATGGCTGTCCACATCTCAATTGGCGTTTCATCTACTCAGAGTTATCAGGGRTATTCTCAGAACCAAAATGCAAGTGTGGCTGATGATATGAAATTAATGGAATTACATCTGCCTACATGGAAGCAGACCCTCTGACCCTGAGTACTTAACTTTGTAGATGTGACATGAGGCATAAAGGCTCAGCAGTGGAAACTAATCTATTCCTTCCGTTGTGCCTCTTACAGGGAAAAAGGGAAGACTTTCTGCCTCTCAGTCTGTCACCACTTGTTGCACAGAGAGTTATGTCTTAAAAGAAAACAGAGGAAAGAATGAATTAATGAATAAATAATCAGTGGCTGTTTCTGACAAAGTTAACACAGATGAAGTTCATGCAGTACTAGCAGGATACCTCAGGGTTTCTCAGGAATGGAGGTGCTATTATGGAGACTCCTTGTTTATATAGAGTTCCTTTATAATCTGTAAATAGAAATTTAAGAGTAACCTTAAATAGGAAAATTCATCAGGCCAGAGGGTCGAATTTACTATCCAATGTCCTTGCCTTGGTTTAAAACCATGGTTTTAATCCATGGTTTAAACTGTTTCAAAACTTTCTACTGCCAGTGCTCTTCTCTCAGGACACAAAATTGAAGACCTGTCCCAGTTTCTGGTCATCTGTTGAGCACAACAGGAGTTGACACCCTCACCCTAAACTATAAGGTCTTTGAAGCTTAAGACAGCACTCTCTTTGTTCTTTGTCAAGCAGGTGGGAATCTGAGGTCCTACACCATTGTTATGCAAATTAAAAATAACATTAAATTACAGAACTCACTCCTTACCCATCCAGAATTAAATCTCTGTCCACCTCCACAACATGTGGTAGATGCATAATTTTGTTAAAAAAATTTCCCTTTTGATAGAGGAAATAATTTTTCAGTAAAGCTTAGGTTAATAATAAGATAGAACTATAGGTAAATTCAAATATCTTTAAGGCAAACTTAGAGAAAGGTAAGCATGTTTTAAATTTAACACAGTGCTCGTCATGCAGATAAAGAGAAAAGTGAATTCTAAATATATTTTTCTTTTTAGAGGTGAGACCATTTAGATAGAAACCAAAAGTCTCACCCTATGAGAATTTTTCTGAGGAGTGAAATGTAAGTAAAAGAATTTTACGTTAGCAATCACTCCAATATTCCAGGATCACAAATTTTGTTTTGTTTTCTATGTCATTTTCCTCAGAAAACCATCCAGAAAAGTTTATTTCATCCAGAAAAGAAAATTTTAGAAACTGTGCGGAGTTCCTCCTTAGCTGTATTGACCTAGTACAGCCATATAAAAGCCAAAACCTCACATACACAACAAGAAGGCCCAGAGAAAGGTTAAATCCAGAGGAAGCCTGAAGTTTTTACGTTTGCTTGAGCTGCCTTTGCCACTGTTGATCTAAATCAGAGACACAAGTAGGGTCCTACGCTTGGCTCAGATGTACTTTTGTGGGAATAAAGACACTTTGCCTGCAGCTCAGGTGATGTAAACTTCTTTACTCAGGGATGTGTTGCTAGGATCATGGGAATTTGAGAACTATAGCATCATGTCCATATTGGATGTACTCTAATATTTTACTATCAACATATATGTATGTACACTTGAARGGTGATAAAATAACAGTTTATGTGCTGAGGAGAGTGTAAGCAAAATTTCTGTCACTAACTGTGATTTGAGTCTTTGTTCTGCAAAGTTTCAGGGCAAGAGACAAGATGCAACCTTTTGCAGGAAAATACTTGCATGTACATTTAGGTTCCAGTGTTGCTGGCAGCTGTTAAGCAAGTATTTAAAACCTAAGCATGGTCAAGAGCTKTACTAAGTATCAACTGTGAATAGAGGCTTTAGTGATGGCAAAAACTTTGGGAAGCCTAATGGTAAAATAAGATATTTATAGAAAAATCTCCAGTGGGGGATAAATTCTTACCCTCTTTCTCATGTTAAATAGCAATTATTCTACCCACTTTTTGACTACTTCCAGTGAGCTTTAAGAATTGGTCCCAATGACCTAACATGTCTGTAGTCCAAGTCAGGGTTTTCCAGGAGACATCTTGTAAGATACAAAAACTTAAGTTTAAAGCAATCTTTTAATATAAGGAGATATTAAATTCATGTTACAAGGAATCTTAGTTCTACTTGTCATTCCTTAGTTGCATGAAAAATACAATTAGCTTTTAGATTTTTAACAAAAATTGATTGTTGCAAAATTTCTTTTAAGTAAAAACCTTCACTTTTTCCCTAATAAAACAGGACAGTTTCCATTGCCTGATTTCAAACTAAACTAATTTTTTTTTAAACAYCCAGCCTGCCATTAAATAAAGGGTATGTATATTAAATGTGGGTGTTTGATAATTAGAGTTATAGAAAGTGTAAAATCTGTGCTTTTTCATCTTAGGCATTTACACCTCTTGATTTTAATTTTTCAGCAYGTAGGGAAAGAGTGCAGTCAAAAACATATTGTTTGGTCTAAAACTTGCACTTCAAGCAATTTTTTTATTTCAATAATTTTTTTATTTGTCATAGTGAAGGCAACACATAAATGAAAACAGCAGAAATAGCAACTTGAATAAGTTGTTAATGGCTGCTTTCCTTTTTTCCCTCCAAATCCTCCATTTGTTATGTCATAATAATGATTACTTTCAAGGGCTGTCGTTTGACAGTCCCACACAGTGTAGGAGGGGTGAATGAAAGCTGCTTCTTCTGCCTTCAWGCTGAAGCACACAGCACACTTGCACAAAAGACAAGAGCTGAGAGGGTGCTATATATCATTATCTCAGTCATCGCCTAATGTTGCTCTCAGTTGTTCTTAAATTTGCTTTTATTTTTCAGAGGGGGATAATAAAATAAGCCTCTATTGCCTTCTAACCCCATCAAGTCATATTTTGTGCTTTTAAATATTTGTTTCATTTTGACCTGCACTTCAATAAATATGAGGCTTGAAAAATTATTAAATAGGTYAGGCAAAGATAAAAAAAGGTCTCTTATTAGCCTGGACTTCTCCTCTCCTCAACAGCCCACAAAAATCCATGAACATTATATCACAGGTAGGATTTAAATCTCAGTTACATTCTTGGGGCCCGGCTGCCACTAGCACTGCCTTGCAGCAATTTACACAGATGACTCTCTGATCCCTTGCTGACAGGCTAATGGAGTCCATGAAATTCTCTGCAGTGGTTCAGTTGTACTGAATTGCACCTGAAAATATTGTATGTGAATTGATTTAAGCATCAATGTCCAGTCTTTCAGCAGCATCTTGTGCACACATTTAATTTTATACACATAAGAAAAGCCATGGTTTAATTTGGAGCAAAACTAAGTGCTTTAATTTGTTCTCTTACCATTTATAATGATAGTTTTCCTGTTAAGTGAGCCACTTCATTACTTATTTATGCTCTTAAAACATTATCTGTTACTATTTTTAAAAGCTTCAGTTTACACTTACAAAAAGCATGGTCTTGATCCAGCTCCCACAGAAGTCCCTGTATCTGCACTGCCATTATTTTTGTAGGTGAGTGCTGAGATTTTACCAGCTGGCTTCACTGTGTGTCAGCACACCCAGCTGTGCTCACATTGCAGCCTGAAAAGCACCTTGATACCAGCCCTGGCACATCCACCCTGCAGCTTGCTCACTGTCTACCCTGCTCCCTGTGCGAAGTATGGTGCTATCAGCAGCACAGGACTTTAGTATTCCTACAGCTCTTGTTCCTAACCTGACATGCAGTGATAGCAAAGATTGGAATGGGGGGTAAAGGAGGGTGGTAAATARGTCACCTGGGTGTGAATTGAGCCCCTGCTTCTTTACAGATGGCACAGTTTCTCTGTGTTTCACCTGACCAGCAGCCCAGAGTATCCTTATCTTGCACCTGTTGATGCTCTCTTGCATGAGAGCAGATCCAGCTGGAGCACCATTGGAGCACCATTTCTTTGAATGGGTGTTGGAAGGATGCATCCATTCCTCAACAATCTAGGTTAGAAGCACACTGTGACACCACCATATCTGGCTGAAAGCGTGATATTAACTCCAATGGACTAAAAATCCTTTCTGTACACAGGGCTACGGTCACAAACTGTGAAGAGCTGATTGTTTTTCTGCTTCAGCAGTGTGGTTCCTCCCAGCAATGGAGTTTCCTATCACAGGAAGATGCAGTGTTGAAGCAGGATGTTTTTCTGCTTCAACAGTGTGGTTCCTCCTAGCAATGGAGTTTCCTACCATAGGAAGATGCAGTGTTGAAGCAGGATGTTTTTCTGCTTCAACAGTGTGGTTCCTCCCAGCAATGGAGTTTCCTATCACAGGAAGATGCAGTGTCGAAGCAGGACTTTGGATTTCCCAGTCAAGAAAGAAGTGTCAGAACACTGTGGAACCACAAAGCGGGAATCTTGGATGACAACTTTGGAAGAGCAAGGTTATCAATTACCAACAACYGTCATGAGTATAACTCTATGTGTTCAGCACAGGATGCATCACGACAGATAGGTTTTTTATTCTCCTTAACTTCTTAATAAGTATGTCCTCTATGCAGAGTGCATCCCACCCTATATTCCTATTCTGAGAGGAACCTCAGTCCAGAGGCACACAGTGGATATCAGCCACTTCCACACATAGGTTAGCTGAGTGTTTTCAGGCCTTTGCATACAGCAGTATTCCTGTGGTCCTGCTCCACCCCTGTCTGGATCTCTGGACACCACAGATAGGGGTGTCTATGGGAGAAATGTGATACCTAAAGAGATGTGGACTTCCTGTGTTTCTTTTTTCCTGTCCCTGAACCTTTACCTCTGCTTTGGAGAGCCTGAAGCGTGCACCCAGACTCACAGCTGCTGTCCTACCACACAGCTATATACCACAGCTAAATACCACACAGCTATATACCACAGCTATATACCCCAGCTGCTGTCCTGACTCTGATGGCATTAGTGCAAAGTAATAAACACAGGGGAAAAGTTGCTTTCTTCAGACTCTTTCAGACTAGCAGGTGATAGTAATCATCAGTTACTCCAACGACTTGGAATCATTTAACATTGCCATTTAAAAGTGATATGGATAAATCTACAAGTCTGTCTCTATGATAATGTAGGAGAACTAGAAAAAATTCAAATAAAGAAAACTTGGATGACCACATGACTGCAACCAGTGTAAAACAAAATAGACCTCCAAAGTGGAAAAGAGAAGACTGAAGTGGGACGTAATATCTTAAAAGAACATAATGCAACTATCAATATAAAATACTAGTATAAAATATATGTTTTTAAAATTTTGTAGAAATGGCAAATAAAGACTGATTATTCTCAATTTCTCACAGTAACAGAGCCATGCAGCACTAAAGGAAACTGTCAGGCAACAGGTTGAAAACAAGACAGAGAAACTAAGCTCTTCAGTATTACTACAGTGTGTAGTCTGCCTTTGTTGACACTTAAAAATTGGATGAGAGATCATGTGTAAGAAAATCAGCTTTAACAGTCTCATATTCTCACAGGGATGGGCAGCTGAAAATTATGTTGAGAAGAATGTGTGAGACATCTTCTGAAGACGTGGTATGAAAACCAGGTGAGGTATTTTTTGCTATTAGTTAATATAAGCTGTCTTAATTTTMAGGGAATTGGTATTTTCTGTTCTTCGTGTGCTGTGAGTCCTGGTATCTAAATGATTACTCCCCCAAAAAGTACTTCATTAAATAATATKTATAATACCTACAAAAAGGAGTTGAAAAAGTCACTCTCTGGTGTACAAACAAGCTGTGCACTGGATGCTGTAGAGGCATTTGCAAGAGGGAAGGAAGCCTGTTGGCCTCCTCCCAGTACTTCCAGCAAATTGTGGTCATCCCATTCAGCTTGCTGGATGCCCAGCTGACAAGGGATGAAACCTTCACAGAGGGCTGAATCTTCACTCACTGACAAAAGTTACTGAAAGCAGAGAACTGGAAATATTTAAGACTAAAATGTTATGATGTCTGATAAGCTCTGAAAAATCATGTGACAATAAAGGCCAGAGACCCGGAATTATTTTTAACTAGGACAGCACAGGGTCTTTTTATATACAGAATAACATAATACTGTGAAATGTCATATCCTTATTATTATTAATCTGGTATTTATGTCAGCACAAATTAGTTATACCAAAATCAACAGAAAATGGCAATATAAAAACACTACTTTCATGCTTATTACTCTTCAGTATGTCATAACAGGAAAGTATTTGGAGAGAGTACATAATAAGAAAATTATGTGAATGTATCCAGTAAAATAATCTCTTTTTTACTTTGGGGACTGTAAACAGCTCTCAAAATAAAATTGCCAAGCTGTGGAAGAAAGYGAAAAAATCATAACAACTAGAGCTAAGTGGAATATTCCAATTACCTTATGCAGCTGGAACTTGGTGTCTTGCTGTCAGAAATCCATAACAGAGTAACAGCCTCATCATCCACCTATCAGACTTGTACTATACATTGTAATACGCACATATAAATATAAATATGAATATATATACAAATATATATATATATAACCTTTATGTATGGTGATGATGGTTGGAGCAGAGTTCRGTCATGGGAAATCATCCTCTCCCTTCCACTAACTACAGAAATGGGTCTGTGAGGGAGTTATGGGAAGTGATAAAGACGACGATGATTGTTGCAGACATCCAAAAGACAGAAGGAAAGGACATAGACTGTACTCAGGAATGAAAAATAATAAATCAGTTTCAGCATCTGGAATGAAGGTAGTGATAGCATGACAATGGCAGAGGTTATCATGTTAAAACCAAGTAGGAAATGAAGGGGTAAATGCTGAAAGTATTCATATGTAAATAAATATGAAGAAGGTGCTGTGGAAGCTGTATTTGGTTGAGAGAAGAGACAGCAGCCAAGTATTGTCAGCAGGAGAGGATAAAGCTTCTTTCCTTTGTTTGAATTTGACATATTTTTTTGTTTCAATGACAGGTAGAATAAGTCTTTATTATACCGAGGTGAAGACACTGAAGATAGAAGTGTGCCCTGTTTCACAATTAATAAATTTACTGGCTTCCGTGGAATCAGATTTTACCCAAGGTCATCTAAATGTATGAGATGGTGTCAAATCAGGGATCATTTATTGTCTCTTTTTTATTCCTTTTTTATTTTTTTTAACCCATGGTGCTGCAGCTAAATGTTTTTGAAGTTTTGTAGACAAAACACAAGGAAACTTCATTTAAGTTAGATTTTAATGCAAAGTATGGGAGCCCTGTAARCCTTATAACCAATGCATGTTCAGTCTCTGCCCTAGATAAACAGACAAAGTGGACCTTTTCCCCCTTGGATTACAGAGGATAAAACTAGCTGAACACCACATCTTTCATCTGCTATCATTAAATGTTTGGCATGTTGTTTGCAGAACCAGGTTTATGGGAAACAAAAGAAATGCCATATGAAATGGATCTTTTCACAGTCAGGCTATTTTTTACCTGCAATGACTTCAAGACACTTTAAAGATCTTGAAAGAGAATTGACTTTGGATTTTTTGGGTTTGAATTGTTGGAGGGCTTTTCACCTACTAAAAGACCTATAGGAACCAAGTTGCCTGATCCTAATGTTCTCATGACTACTGTCACAGACAAATCCRAGACAAAAGGTTTGTATTGTAAGCAATGGAGTATATGTTACTTCAAAAGTCCAGATTGTTCTTCATTTTTCATGGAGAAGCATTAAGCTTTTACAAGCATAAAAYACCAGATAGCAGACAGCGCTTAAAGACATCATTCATCTCGGTAACCTTTACTTTGAGCTTTGGTAATTAGCCACTCTTTTTTCCYAGTCCAGAGAAACTGAGGCTATTATTTTACAAAGTTAGAGACTTTAGAACAAGTTTAAGAGTCCTTGCTTCGGAATGCAGTTTGGAAATAGCTAGCTAGTATGGGCTTTTCATATAGTATCTTTAATGTGCAACTGACAGTAAAATATGCTTTTGTTAACAACCAATAATAGCTCTTCTGTGTAGGATTTAGCATTAGTGAATACATCTGCATCTTGGGATTGTGGCTCCCTAATAGTTTTGTTTTAAATTCAATTTTTATAAAAAATTCATATCCATSTGGAAGCTTTCTTGCAGAAAACTCTGTTTTCTGTTGCAGTGCTGAAGCTCTCTAGAAGAAGTGTAATTATTTTATCTTTTACTAGTAGTGTATCAATTTTTCCAATTCTTCATTTCAGTTTCTTTCATTTGAGACTTTTATGCTGATCAAGCCCACTGGCAAAACTGTGGCAGACTTGCACTGAAATTCCTGGTGGGATTYGGTTAGAAAAGCTGAGCACTAAGACAGTTCACAGTCCATGGAAGCTAAAGATATCTTTCCAGTCTTCAAGAGGCCTTTAGAACAAGATCCAAAGATACATAGCATTTCTGTTTCTTTAAAAAACTGTGATATCACTCTGAAACTACTGGAGTAGACCTAAGCCACAGCAAGCTGCTGTGATTTCATTGAAGCTGTTTCTATCAAAGATGTAGCTCTGCATTCACACTTTCCACAATGCTTGTTGTCATGGAACAAATTTAAGTATTTTGTCTTTGTTGACTAAAGGTTAGGTCCTTGTTCTTCTTTTACATATTTATATTTACTAATTTMTTTGTAGCAAATGCCTATGTATAAAGTAAGTGAAGAAAAGATCAGGACAGGAGGAGGAGAAGGTTTCATGTAGGGATTTTTTCCCCGAAGACAAAAGAGAAGGATTTAAAATGTGTRAGTAAAAACATTCTGGGGCAGAACAAGGCAAAAAATACTGAGAAAAAAAATTTATTTCATTCATGAACGGACAGTCAGATAGCAGTGAGGAAGCAAGAAATGGTGACATATCACCATCATTCTCACATCTCCCAGTAATGTTAAGTTTTATTTTTTTTTCCTGTGGAAAAAAAGAAGAAAAAGGGAACAAACAAAAGCATTATTGGACTTCATTCAAAAAATCAATGTAGAGCAAGTCCATTAAAATTGCCATACCTGAAACATCATGAATGGAATTCAAGCTGTTCCAAGCCTTTTCCAAACCTTTCACAAAATTAAACAGACTTAAGCAAATTATACTTCAAACCCATTATTGATCCTCCCTAACAACACTGTTAATCAACTAACATAAATTAAACTCGCTGCAAAATCTTAATAAAGAAGACTGCTATTAAAGTACAAAAGAAATTTCAGCCAAAACGCTAGAAGAGCATGCCAGTCAATAATACAATTGTTTCATTGTAATCATTAACACTGGCTAACAAGTAACAAAAAATTAATATAGTAGAATCATTGAATATCTCACAATATCTCACGTTGGAGGAGAGCCATAAGGATCATCAATTTGAAATCCAAATATATATATATATATATATAAAAATATAAATCATCTGTACATTCAGTAAAATAAATAATGTCCTGATGTTACAATGACTCAATCCATTTCCATTTCAAAGGTACTTCACACATCTGAATTTCACTGATTTATTCTGGTGCATTTCATTCCCTTTGAGACTGCTTGGTTTCAGCCTTCAGTTACAAACACAATTGCTCAAATTGCATCAATATCAACATCCTCCTCCACTGGCATCCTCCCTGCACTGTTCCCACATCAGGGACAAAGAAACACGTCTTTGCGAAGGATCCATCAAAGATGCCACTTCAGGTTCGATTGAGTGTTCATTTTATTTAGATAATGGAGAAGAGAGTCAAAGTCTGTTTGATGTAGTGTAGGATGGATTTGCTTAAAAAGTAACTAGAGCTATAAAAAAGTACTAATTTCAAGATATCTACAGAATTGGTAAATGTATTMATTTTGAAAATAATTGTTATGTTATTTATGTTTAGACCAAAATATTTAACTATTTAAAGACCAACAGGACTTGTAATCCTTTTTTATTCCATAGTTTTTAATTGTGAAAACATCTTCTTATTTTTATCCAATTAACTTGTTATTCACTTGAAAACTTCTTTGTAGCCCCCTTTTTKGGGGCTTTCCATCCTGTTGTTCTCCCAGGGCTATGACCAGATCTTGCTTCAGTGATAGCTTGGGGGAATGGCTGGGAATTCTACCAGGAGTGCTGAAATATCAACGTGTAGCAATCAATCCTCAGGATGAGAAAAAAGGCTTCTTCCTCAGAAGAAACAGACCCAACTTTTGGTCCCTTCTCCAGGCTTCTGAGAAAAATATCCCATTTTTGAATGTCACTTCCAATTACCTGCTTGATGTTGTATCTGTTAATAGCAGATCAGCTTGCCCTAGATCAACTCACCATATAAGTAAGCCCTGTGTGAGAACACAACTGCATTTCCTTTTGATTAACCAGAACACACTGTGCAGCGTTCAGCTGGCTCTGTGTCAGCTGCGTGAAGACAGATACCTGGTGTACTATGGGACAAAGTTAACCCTTCAAAAATACAGGAATTTCAACTGGTGGAGTGAATTTGCACTAAGTCAGTTCTGTACATCATGTGAAGGCAGCATCTCAGACCTGGTATTTTGTACCCTAAAATTGAATTATTTTATTAAAAAGACACAGTCTCAGTGTCCTCTGGAACAGTCTGATGTTGGGAAGCAAACATCCCGGATAAAACTTGTTCCATAAAAGGAGAGAGCTGTTTTGTACACGTATACCTTGGGGATCTTTTTGTTGTGCAATGATATTATGAAGGCATTAATGAAATTATGAAGGCATGCTATGATATTATGAAGGCATTAATGAAATTCCTTGTATCAAAACACAGATATCTGAGATTACCAATTTGTAGACAGGTTAAGGTGTGAATTTAAGCATATAAGCACCAGTAAGGATTGGGACCTCTATGATTCACTAGCAAGAAATGAGGACGTTTTGAAGGGTGGTAGAAACAGGCAATGGAAAAGMTATAAAGAGCCAATATTTTAAATTTAGCAAAAACTATATGTAGGGGGTTTCTAAGTGTTAATGAGTTATCATTGGCTAGGATACACATGCATTTAYTGCAACAGAAGGAGCTTGGAATAGAGGAGATAGTTAACCCAAAAGAGGGACTTGGGTATTTCTGGTTCCTGTGGCTGGGAATACAGACACACACAGACTGACAAGTTGTGTTAATGGAGGTGCAGGGATGGATACATCCCTTTGTACGTCAAATAAAATATTTTTTCTGCTTATTGTGCTCTGGAAATGATTGGAAAATTTATCTGCAAAGCATTCAGATTTGRGGCTCTTGAAAATCTGTGTATTTACTTTCATGCTTATAGTGAATTGGTTTTACAGTCAATTCAGAAAAAAAAAAGTTGTTATTCCTAGAGAAAGGAAATGTGGGCAAAGCTGGGTTTCATCAGATATTTTCCTTCACATTCACATTTTGTCCTGTGTGGTTATTCATTTAGGGTTCCCAGGCTTTTTTATTATTTGTGTAATCCTTTATGGGAGCTTTTATCTACAGGTTTTGAATTTATTATCTTAGGCTGCACAAAAGGGTCATAAGATAACCTCCTCCCCTACCCTTCTGTTGCAGTTGACAGTGACTTTAAACATTCCAATAATGGAAAAGATCARATCTAGGAGCCAACTCCTAGCTTTTTAAAATGTATATACTAGTACTGCAACAACCCAGAGCTAAAAATGGAAAAGAGAAGAGCTGWTGGAGAGGGGAGGGAGGAGAGAGCATGGAGGAAAACAGGCAGAAACRTTCTTTTAATATAGTACTACACTTTGATACATCAACCAAAGTCTAAAGTGAAAAAAGGAAAATTCAAAGTGACTCTAAAATATGAAGCTATTTCAATCCAAAGAGTGCCTTGGAAGGCATTCCAACATTTCTTGTGCTGATGGTGACTAAGGCAGGACTAGCTGTAACTGCCCTGCAGCTATGTTTGTCCTGTATCATATGTTCCAGGGTCACCCATGTCACAAAGAGCACGTGTCTCAGCSAAACAGTGTGCCCTGTTCTATAACTTACTGCACACGTGTTTTATTTCTCTCTCTGTGAAGGAGAGAGATGGTTATGGAAGAAGAAAATTGTTCAGCAGTAGTGAAGGTCAGAAGCTGAACAGATTTGTTTAACAAACCATCTCAGTACTATCTCTTTAATCCTCTGAGAGAGGAATAGAGCAGAAGTGCTGGTAAAGTTCAGTCTACTTCATTATTAATTTGCCTTTTTTCTTCTCTATTAACTCATATACTATAACACTTTCTATTTCTAAGAAACAGCCTGGGGCAAAGCCAGGGCCTGGCCTTAAGCAAGAAACATTTGCTTGTCTTACAGGGGCTCTCCAACATGGTGAGGCCATTGAGCCTCCAGCTGAAAAGAAAAATTGCACCTTCCTGCTCAACTTCAACCCTGTCTCCCCAACAAACCTTAGGGGAAATGCAGTGCAGCGTTATTACCTGCAGCATTAAATCCATTTCCCATTTCACACTTGGGRGCTGCTCACAGTGTTTACGTAGACATGTCTTTGCAGGTGGATGCACATCAACATCTCCCCGACTCTGGAGACGAGTAGCRCGGCTTTAGCATAATTCAGTAGAATCTGCAGATTTTTTGCAAGTGCAACTGGTTGTGCAAGGCACAACACCTGCTGGCACCTACCCTGAGCAAAGTCTGAGTGYAACTCTTGGGATATAACCAGGACTAAACATGAAAACCTTTTGGACAACAGGACTGCAGGTGTTAAAATTATTCTTCAATCCACTGGGCAGACCTATGTACATGATAACCCTCTGAGGATTCCAYGCATACAGTATATACATAAATCTAACCTGAGAGATCAGTAAAATGCCTCCATTAAAGTGTAGAGYAAAACTAACAGCAAAGTTGGAGAAGTGCTGTTATAAATAGTTAACAGCAAAATAACACACTGGTTGGGTCTGTCTGGTACAACTGCCAGCACATGTCAGCTAAGAATATCTGAAACTGCAGTAAAAAATGCTTTGTTCTGATGAGTGTGACAGTGGAGGCCTGGCAGAAGATAAGGCAGCAGAAGTTCCTGGGTGTTCATGGKGTTTTTTGGGGTGGTTATTTGGTGAGATTCTTGGTTTGAGGCAGTAAGGSCTCCTGATGTAGGCCAACCAAGCAGCTTCTGGAGATAAGATATCTGCTCCACTGATTTCTGATGTGTTTCTGGAGAAGTCTTCCCAAGTGGCCTTTTTCCACTGCAGCTGGCTGTTCTGTCCACCTGCAAGCTCTGCCTCAAGCTTGAGGACGCTCCCACAGGTGACTTTTCTAAGCTTCTCTTAATTTCAAGACTCTTACAATAGGTTTTCTCTTGTGAAGAATCCCATGCACCTTGGAGGAAGAAAAAAATCCACCTTTAATGGCATACTATTTAGCTATCTTCTGGGGAGCCAAAAACCTTGCCACAACTAGAGTCACAGACTGTGGAAGGTGGACAGGAAAGCTCTTTCCCCCCCAGCAATTCATTTGCAGCTCAGAGACAGGGAGGCACATTAGGGTGGGTGTGGCCACCAGTTGTTGTGGTGKTGTTGTGAGGGTCCCCCGGACRAGGGATGACAGATGAGAATTGACTCCAAGTTCTTAGAATGCTGATTTATTATATTATGATATTTACTATATTAAAAGAAAATTATRTACTAAAACTACACTAAAGAAAGRGAAGRGAGACATCAGAAGGCTAGACAAGAATGAATAATAAAAACTCATGACTAACCAGATCCTGACACAACTAGACTGGGATTGGTCATTTAGTAAAAACARTTCACATGGAACCAATCAAAGATGCACCTGTTGGTAAGCAGCCTCCAAACCACATTCCAAGCAATCAGATAAYTATTGTTTATATTTCTTTTCTGAGGCTTCTCAGCTTCTCAGGAGAAAAATCCTGGTAAAGGGATTTTTCATAAAATATCATGGTGACAGGTGGGAACCTAGTGTGTCCCTCACCACACTGAACTAGGCACTTAGGTGGTGTGTGACATGTGGTACTCACTGTCCAAATCCTTCTCCTCAGCTCATGCACTTTGTGAGGGCTCACTCATTAAAAAAAAACTTCAGGGACAAATATACCATGCATGGAAAAATGACAATACCCTAATGATGGCTGTTCACTCCAGCMATGGATGGATGTCAGACTCAGGAACTCCTGTCCTCTGCCTGCAGGGTAAAAACAGCCACCATGTTAGCACTGCTACACAAAGTATCTTGCAGCACACCTGCATAAAATCTTTCCAGAGTTATTATAAATTATGGTTACYCTTCCAGAATAAGCTGGTTCTACTTTTTCCCCTGGCATATTGTAAATTCTACAAACCACAGATCATGCTACAGGCTAAAATGGATTCACAAGCTGAAATCAAACATTTTTTGTCAAGAAGCCTGGGATAAATTCTTAGAACCCTACTCCTGTTTATACTAATGGATTCAATTCAGACTATTATTATTATTATTAATAATAATAATAATAATAATAATAATAATATTCAATGTTTCTACTCAATTTCTGCTTTTGATCTCTGATTTCTAACTAGTCATCACACCTATAGGTGATTTCGAATATTTTCAAAAAGTTGAATGTCACCCTATTGTCTTTATTAACCTTATTTCTCATTAGTACATTGGCTGCAGTCACATAGAACTGATGGAAAAGTAAAAAGCATAAATCTTTCTGGAACTAATCTCAGAATAAAGTCTTTCCTGGAGGCTGTTGGAAGCTGGGTTTTATGCCTTGTTAGAAAAGATGCAGTGGCCTTTTGACACAAAGAGCCTCTCATTAAAACTCAGACAKTAGTGAACTCTCTTGATCAGGATTGATTTCTATTTCATTGTGGTGTGATTAATGTATGAAAAAAAGAAGCAGTATTTGAGCAAAATAGGCAAGGGTTATCCATTTATGGGCAATAATATCTGCTCAATCAAGAGATCTCATAGAACAGCTTTTTGTTCTGATTAAGATATATACCCAATTAAAGGTTTCAAACCAGCTTCCACTCAAATCAAAGGGAGCTTTCTCCACCAACATCAGTGGGTGTTGATTAGGCCTGCAGAGGGGATGTTTCTTCATATATGAAAGTTTTCCCACATCACTCTGTTTTCCTTGAGGTAACTTACTTGCTCAAACAGGAAGACCCTGAGACAATACAGTGCCTGAAAGGTTTCTGAGGAAGGAAATTTGCAAAAAGACAGAGGTCTTTTTGCAAATTAGAGTTATTTCTAATTATTTCTGCAGAAGATCCATTTATTTAAGCCTGTACTTACCTGTGAATCACACATAAGCTGTATATACATAAAGTGTACACTTAAGCATCCACTGAATAATCAGAAGATTGACTCTCAATAATGTTTGAAAGTGCATTTAAATTAATAAATAATGTGGGCTGATAAAGTTTTCTTTGGTTGTTTTGGTTTTTTGGGTCTGTTTTGGTTTGGGTTTTTTTTCCTCCAAGTACTGGTGAAATGATGTACCACTAGTGAAATATCAGACTAAAATACCCCTTGTTAATGCCTGTAAGAATGCTTGAAAAATAGTTGATTTTAAGGAATTTTGCAAGAGTTTTGGAAGGGCAGTAGAGTAATTTATCTGAACTGACTTACATTGATACAGGCATTAATAGAAAATAAAGCTAGTACCAATAGCTCTTTAGTACTGCAGAGCCTGCATCTGCAACATATTTGCAGATGTCACAATGAAATGGGATTGCTTTCACGATTAAGTAGCACTGTGGCCTTCTAAAACTAACTTTTTTGACATTAATAAAATATTTGTCTATAAAATATTTAAGTTAAACGGATGAAGTGAAATTCAAATAATTTCAAGAATTTACAAACATAACACATAAATATTTAAAAGTAGTTAGAAAACTAATCATGGTAAGAGTTGTGCGCTTAGAATCAAGATCCATCCATACATTGATTGTTACAAGATTGCAAATACTGTGTAGATAGTGTGAGACTAAGGACTGGGTATAAATACCATTTACCAGCGGTGAGTCTTTCTGCTTAGTTGGCTTAATTCTGGTGTATAGACCCATCCTCTTCAAAAATATGCAAGTCTTTCAATATGTAAAGGTGCCTTCTTGTGCCTTCCTTATTTTATTAAAGGAGTGTTTAAATTATAAAGCAGTTAAAGGAAAAAAACTTTAGCGTTTAAGAAACAAACTAGCTAGGGTACTAGAAAACTCACAAGATTGAAGGAAATCAGCTTTTCCCAGGTTACAAGCGATAAGAAAAGAGAAAATTACTTAATGTTGTTCCATAAAAGGAAGATACAAGGAAGAATTTATTTGATGGAATTGTTATTGTCAGGCATTGGACCAGGCTACCCAGGGAGGTGGTGGAGTCTTTATACCTTGGTGAGATGTTTAGAAATATGCAGATGTGGTGGTTAGGAACATGCTTAAGTGGTGGACTTGGCAGTGCTATGTTAAAAGTTGGGAATTATGATCTTAAAGGTCTTTTCCAACCTAAATTATTTTATGATAATTTTGTTTTGGTCAGAACACTATACATGCTGCCAGTACATCCATTGCCACACCTACACTATGTGTCTCCAACAGGTTTCTAGGTCCCAGGAGGGATTGCAAGGAATGAAGAATCTAACTATTAGAACCAGGTAGACCTGTACATACATAAAGAAGGGACAATTCAGGCAATTTTCAGATTTGAAGAACTACTGGCGTTTAGAGACTTTTGGTGTAAAGCAGTTTATGACTGAGAGAATCTGAGGCTTTAATTTTGGACTTTGGATATAAAGTCCAGTTAAATACTTTTCTGGATCTGGTCTGTAATTGCTAATGCCACATCTCTCCATGTATGTTTTTTTCTCTAACTGATCTTTTCTTAATTCAGACCATGCCCAGTTTTTGAGTGAGTATTAATTGGCATRATGATAATGTATCACACCATTGTGCATGCTCATGCTTTTGAATGGAGAATTAATTTGAACACTGCATATCTTAAAGAATGCCAAGAAAATCTTGCATAATTCCAGCTTCAAGAGAATTAGTGGACTAGAGTGAAAAGAAATATTCCTGGCATCTCAGTTTTGATCCCCTTGGCTAAGCCCTATTTGCTTTTAATAATTTCTTAAAAAATGTAAACCTTTCACTTGTCTGACAGAATACTCAGAAATTGCTAGACACCTTTAGTTAAATATAGCATGTGTGCATTTCTACAATATTCATGCTTATTTTACTAATTCTGTCTACCCAATATTCCTATCAGAATGAATTCTAAAGTTGAAAGCACCATTACAGTTGCATGTATTTTAGAATGCGTATGGACGTATCAGCCCAGCATTTTTAGAGTGCACAGTGCTGCACTGAGCAAAAAACAGAAAATTATCCCCATCTAAAGACTGCTATCTAGGTAAAACAGAAAAACAACCAAAATACTAAAATAGATTAATTCAGACAAATCAGCACAAAAAGAGTAACATTTTTTTTCTTGTTTCTAGAAATGCAGAATTGTTTCCTAGTCTTCTGTCTGTCTTTCTGAGTGTATCCTTTAAAATAGTAGCTCTCATTATCCTTACCTGCCTGAAGTGAATATTTTCAATCCTCTGTTCTCACCTCAGAAAGAAACAGCCAAACAGTGACCAAGTGTTATTGTCATCCAGTTGGAAAATTGAGATGAATAAATTTCTTGAGCTCTATTTTCTCAGTATTTTAAAATTTTGTATTAAAGTAAAAGAACAAACAAAATACTCTTGTCTCTGCCTAGTTTGCTTCAAGTTAGGCTAAGCTGGAGATGTCTGAGTTAAAAGAGGAAAATAAATGCAACTGACCTATTCTGAGCAAGAGTAACTTCATCTCTCTTAACTTCCCAAAATATCTGTCATCTCCTCAGGGATCTGAGTCAGCAGCTCAATCATAGAATAGAATTACAGAATTATTAAAGTTGGAAAACACTTCCAAGATTATCAAGTCAAACCTGTGACTGAATATCACCATGCCCACGATACCATATAGCAAAGTATCACATCTCTGCTTTCAGGGAAGAAATTTTCCTGATACCCCACCTGAACCCCACCTGGCTCAACTTCAGGCCATTTCTCCTGTTGTATTGCTTGGTCAATCCCCATCTTACTGTAACTTTCTTTTGTGTAATTGTAGAGAGTGCTAAGTTCTCCCCTGAGCTTCTTCTTCTCCAGGCTAAAAACTTCCAGGTCCATCAGCCACTCTTCATAGGAATTATGCTCATAAATGTCCCATATTGATTGTGTAAGACCTGTGTGTAAATTCTTCTGAATAAAGCCTCACCATCAATCAGTCAAAGGCTCACCTGACTTAGGGACTGTTTATATTGCTTGTTCAGGTCTGAGGTTGGTGTAGTGAGCCTTCTGATTGCCAGCTGTTTTTTTTATTCACACACATTTTAGGTACAAGGCAGTAGGAGCTGGATTCTTGCAGAGGTAGTGCTGTTTGCTGCCACCTGTCCAGGGAAATTGTTTCCCGTGCTGTGGAGTCACAGCCTATTACTGTCCAAAGGGCTGAATTGGAACCACCCATGCCAGTAAGTAATTACATCTTGAGTTCCTCTGCTTGCCTTTGCTTTAGAAGAAATGAAGATCAGTGGCCTCAATGTGGAAGTGGTGAGCGGCAGAAATACTGAAATACCTGTCAGCTGGTGGAAGCTGTGAGCTGAATCTATTCACTGCCAGTGGCATTTCAGCCCACCAGCAGCGTGCCCTAACATGCTGTGGTGATTTGCCCCAACTTCATATGCATCGGGCAATAACCAGGTTTTGGTAGAACTTTGGAGACAAGGGTAAATAGCTAAATCCCAGTTTAGTGAGCAAGAATTGTACTTCGGCTTCATGGTCCTCAAAACATTCTCCCAGTAAGTGTACAGCCAGTCCTTCAGTGGGTACAGTATCTCTGGGTTTAAACTGAAACAATGGGTCCTGCTGCTCACGGAAAGTCTCCTTGTCAAGCTGGATGAAAAGGTGAATGCAATGAAATACTCTCCCTTGCAAGAGATGAAAGAAAAAGAATCAGAGACAGTGACCGTGACAGTACCCTCAGGCAAGGAAGAAAAGAGGGAACCCAGCATGGAAGAAAAAAAGTGCAAATAGAGCTGATGAGTGGAGAGAAGCCTTAGTTTTCACATTTCCAAGGATTTAAATAGTTATTCTCCTTTCCCTAATAATAATCTCCAAGGTTGTTCTCTCATGTCAGTCTAAAAGCTCCTGATGTTCAGACAGAAAACCACTCCAGACTCAACTGTTACATGACATTTTGGGTACTCTATGACATATATATCACATGTATCATTCATCTTGATTTTGCCGGCATTTTATTTACTGTTCTTGCCTCCTTCTTATTTGAACAGGACGTCACTGTTTTATTTGCCATCTGTGAGCTCCATATGGTCATAGCTAATGAAAGCAAGTAGTCTAAAAAAGATGACACCATTAAATAACCTTTGTTTGATTAAATACACAGTCTACTTCTTTTAGACAAGACTTGCCATCTCTAAATGTCAAGATAGATAGTCTTGTATTTTCTGTAGACCACAGTGTTTGGGATAGCTGAAAAAATATTGGCTGTCATGTTACAACTGCAGTAAAATTTCCTAAAACTTTCCAAAATTGAAGTTCTGCTGAATCTTTCTCACTCAGATAAGACTCAGTCATATTAGCAGCTTTTCCTGAATCTCCAGTTCCATCAAAAAGAAAAAGGAGGCTGAAATAGGCCATCAAATTTTTTGTCCTCTCATCTTAGTGTCATGGTTTGACACTGGCACAATGCCAATGCCCCCATGAAAATACCTTCTCCAAATACCAACTCTCGATCCTGCACCACCCTTTAAAATACTCAATCTACAGTCCATCAAGAGGAGAAGGAGTCCTTCTTTGTGCCACAGTGGCCTCTTCCTTTCATGTCCAGTGCTCTCACCACCGAACAC